>OY757022.1:94976458-95263958 GCA_963580285.1 Lucinisca nassula
TAACTTTTTTGCAAACTTGAAAGATTCTTTGTCACTGAACATTTAGTATGCATGACTACATTATTAGATATGATCTAAATTTCTATTTGGCAATTCTTTTGATGGATTATGAAGAAAATAAGGTTTGGTTTAAGGTTATGATCCTGGAAAAGGAGGTTGTGGACCCCAGCTTTTAGCCATGTATGAGACAATAGTCACATTTGATTGGATATAATTATGAAACTGATGAGAAATACTTAGCTGTTATTTTTTTTCTTGCAGGGTATTATATGTGCATTAAACACATAAAGGAAACAAAGTGAACTGTCTCCTGAATTTTCTGTTGTGATAATAATTGTACATGTGGTATCTCTGAATTTCCAAGACTGAATTTTCACTTCGAGGCAGGGTTACCTCCCTTAGACAGTTAGAATGCTTGAAATTGCCACATGACACCCTTGTTTTTTTGGTATAATTTTGTAGTTGGCAGTTTGTTTACCATGTTTTGGGGTAAGAAAATCCATTTAAAATGCAGATTTATCAGGTACAGGGTCAAATATTAATATGTAAGCTTATGGAAATGTAAATAGAAGACCATAACCTTAAATCGATTTTACATGGCCATAATCCTCGCCCTCACCTCTGTCGCGGTATACACTAATTTTGTTTAGTCCGCATGAAGGCTTTCTAACTCATCAGTGTAACATCTCCGAGAACATACAAATAAAAAAAACTACAGAGATGAAACAAGGTTGAGGACTCGACAGCATACAACAACAGAATTGCTGGAGCAAAAGAAAACCAACAGTTAGACTCCGAGGGGCCCGACAAAAGATGATGCGTGTGTGTTAGTCGGATGACAACACCAAATTGCCAACTGTTGAGGTCGGTTATGTTTATATTGTATCTGATAAAGAGTCTGAACCCTCTTTGACAATGTAATTTGCTGGGTTTACGATTATAATAATTATAGTAAAAATAATCGACTATTTACAGAGGGTACTAATACCAGCATTTTTCCTGGGTAGAAAAAAGTGCTTAGAAAAGTGGATAAAATAGAAGTGAAGGGAGTTATCAGGAATTGATACAATTAACCCACAGCTCCCATCAGAGACACCAAGGGAAAGAAGCATATACACAACAGACCCCAATGGAAACACAACTAGCGGAACGCCAAAAGGACAGTCACTTTCCCACAAACTGGCCAACTGGCCATCCAAAGAAAATAACACAAGCGACACATACATGCAAAGACATGCCAAAACAAACAAGAGGGCCCAGAGGGCCCTGAATCGCTCACCTGAGAATCAGTGTCTCTAGTACATTCTTGGCCCAAGGGCTATACTAGGTGAAGCTTCATACCAAATATCAAAAACCTGAGCCTTGTGGTTTCAGAGATGAAGATTTTTAAATATTTTCCCTATATAAGCCAATGAAAAACCGAAGGGCCCTGGGGATGGGGGCATTTTTTGGCCCCATGGCTATAATTTGAACAATCTTGGTAGAGGTCCACTAGATGAAGCTTCACACCAAATATCAAAGATCTTAGTCTTGCGGTTTCAGAGAAGAAGATTTTAAAAGATTTTCCCTGTATAAGCCTATATAAAACCAAAGGCCCCTGGGACGGGGGCATTTTTGGCCCCAGGGCTATAATTTGAACAATCTTGGTAGAGGTCCACTAACTGAAGCTTCACACCAAATATCAAAGACCTGGGCCTTGCCGTTTCAGAGAAGAAGGTTCTAAAGATTTTCCCTACATAAGCCTATGTAAAACCAAAGGACCCCGGGGCGGGGGCATTATTAGCCCCAGGGCTATAATTTGAACAATCTTGGTAGACGTCCACTAGATGAAACTTCACATCAAATATCAAAGATCTGAGCCTTGCGGTTTCAGAGAATAAGATTTTAAAAGATTTTCCCTGTATAAGCCTATGTAAAACCAAAGGCCCCCGGGGCGGGGGCATTTTTGGCCCTAGGGCTATAATTTGAACAATCTTGGTAGAGGTCCAATTGGTGAAGTTTCACACCAAATATCAAAGACCCTGGCCTCGTGGTTTCAGAGAAGAAGATTTTTAAACATTTTCCCCATATAAGCCTATGTAAACCCAAAGGCCCCCGGAGTGGGGGATTTCTGGCCCCAGGGCCATAATTTGAACAATCTTGGTAGAGGTCCACTAGATGAGGCTTCATACCAAATATCGAAGACCTGGGCCTTTCGGTTTCAGAGAAGAAGATTTTTAAAGATTTTCCCTGTATAAGCCTATGTAATATCAAAGGCCCCCGGGGCTGGGGCATTTTTAGCCCTAGGTCTATAATTTGAACAATCTTGGTAGAGGTCCTCTAGGTGAAGCTTCACACCAAATATCAAAAACCTGGGCCTTGTGGTGTCAGAGAAGCAGACTTTTAAAGATTTCCCCTTTATAAGCCTATGTAAACCCAAAGTCCCCTGGGGCAAGGGAATTTTTGGCCCTAGGGCTATAATTTGAACTATCTTGGTAGAGGTCCACTAGATGAAGCTTCACACCAAATATCAAAGATCTGAGCCTTGCGGGTTCAGAGAAGAAGATTTTTAAAAATTTTCCCTGTATAAACCTATGTAAAACCAAAGGCCCCCGGGGCGGGGAAATTTTTGGCCCCAGGGCTATAATTTGAACAATCTTGGTAGAGATCCACTAGGTGAAGCTTCACATCAAATATCAAAGACCTGGGCCTTGTGGTTTCAGAGAAGAAGATTTTTAAAGATTTTCCCTATATAAGCCTATGTAAACCCAAAGTCCCCTGGGGCAAGGGAATTTTTTGCCCTAGGGCTATAATTTGAACTATCTTGGTAGAGGTCCACTAGATGAAGCTTCACACCAAATATCAAAGATCTGAGCCTTGCGGGTTCAGAGAAGAAGATTTTTTAAAAATTTTCCCTGTATAAACCTACGTAAAACCAAAGGCCCCCCGGGGCGGTGGAATTTTTGGCCCCAGGGCTATAATTTGAACAATCTTGGTAGAGATCCACTAGGTGAAGCTTCACATCAAATATCAAAGACCTGGGCCTTGTGGTTTCATAGAAGAAGATTTTTAAAGATTTTCCCTATATAAGCCTATGTAAACCCAAAGGCCCCCGGGGCAGGAACATTTCTGGCCCAAGAGCCATTATTTGAACAATCTTGGTAGAGGTCTACTAGATGAAGCTTCATTCCAAATATCGAAGACCTGGGCCTTTCGGTTTCAGAGAAGAAGATTTGTAAAGATTTTCCCTGTATAAGCCTATGTAAAACCAAAGGCCCCCGGGGCGGGGCATTTTTGGCTCTAAGGGCTATAATTTGAACAATCTTGGTAGAGGTCCACTAGGTGAAGCTTCACACCAAATGTCAAAGTCCTGGGCCTTGTGGTTTCAGAGAAGAAAATTTTTAAAGATTTTCCCTATATAAACCTATGTAAATCCAAAGGCCCCCGGGGCGGGGGCATTTCTGGCCCAAGGGCCATAATTTGAACAATCTTGGTAGAGGTCCACTAGATGAAGCTTCATACCAAATATCAAAGACCTGGGCCTTTAGGTTTTAGAGAAGAAGATTTTTTAAAGATTTTCCCTGTAAAAGCCTATGGTAAACCAAAGGCGCCCGGGGCGGAGGCATTTTTGGCACTAGAGCTATAATTTGAACAATCTTGGTAGAGGTCCACTAGGTGAAGCTTCACACCAAATATCAAAGACCTGGGCCTTGTGGTTTCAGAGAAGAAGATTTTTAAAGATTTTCCCTATATAAGCCTATGTAAACCCAAAGGCCCCCGGGGCGGGGGCATTTCTGGCCCGAGGGCCATAATTTGAACAATCTTGGTAGAGGTCCACTAGATGAAGCTTCATACCAAATATCAAAGACCTGGGCCTTGTGGTTTCAGAGAAGAACATTTCTTAAATTTTCATTTTAAAAATCTATTTTTAGCTCCTGCGACCTAGATGTGCAATGGACCGGAACCATTCGAAAAACTTTGAAAGGGGGCCACCTAAGGATCATTCCTGTGAAGTTTGGTTAAAATCCAATCAGTGGTTTAGAAGGAGATGTCATTTGAAGAAAAAGTTTACGCATGCACACACGCCCAGACGCACACACGCACGACGGACGACGGACAAAAAGTGATCCCAAAAGCTCACCTCGTCACTACGGGACAGGTGAGCTAAAAACAAATCACGACAGAAAAACCGCATTGGAAAGGTCAGTGAAACGAATTCCACTGGGGGGCTTAAATCGATTTTATGTGGACGTCATAAGTCTCTTGTTTAAGGAAGCAAAACTTGGTGCTTGCAGGGATCGAACCCATCGAACCCATCGATCTCAAATTCGCTGCTCTACAACTGCACCACAGCGCTCCACAATAATATATTCTGTGTGGCCTTCGGATTACGCCACTAACTGACCTCCCGACACACATTGTGCAGGTTCAAAATAGAGAGACGTGCCCTGTGCAGGCTCAAGATAGCTAATGCCATTCCAAGTGGTTTCAGTAGAGTTTCAGCCTTGAACAAACAGAGTGTGCTGTGTCACCCTGCATTTAATGCCCAAACTGTTTGTGTAAATGTAACACGGAGACAGAGATGAAAGACTGAGCTTGCCATAATCTGTGCATAATTGGTCTGAATTCGGGATAAAGTGAATCCATGCGAATTGGAAATCTCAAGGGGCGAGAAATCTACACAGAGTGTTGAGTGCTTTGCAAGAATCTTGCCTCGCCTATAAATCTAGTAAAAGATTAACTTTTGCATACTGGATAAGGTGTGACAGACAGAATTATCTCACAGCACCACATAGCTAGGATAGGTGAGAAAAAGTTACGTTAGGTTGGAAATATGTTTCGGGTGAGATGTAGTACAAGATGGGATGCTATGACATGTTTGAATCTCAGAGAGAAATGAACTTTTGCATACTGGATAAGTAGTGAGAAACAGAATTATCTCACAGCACCGCATAGATAGGATAGGTGAGAAAAAGTTACGATATGATGGAAAAAATATTTGGTGAGATATTGTACAAGATGGGATGCTATGACATGTTTGAATCTCAGAAAGGAATTCGATACTCGAACATTACAGTTTGAGGTTCTCGGACGGTTGGTTAAATAAGATTTATTCTGCGGTTCGAGTGGGTGGGGGTTTTCTTTGGAGCTTTAAATCTTCGCACAGTTACGTACCTGGGATGAATGTGCACTGTACACTCTGTCGTTGTCATACAGGAGCTGGTACTGGTACTGATAAGCCTACCCAGGCCAGTGATGTGAGTCCGTCCAATGCATATAAGCCTTTTGGTTTCATTGGGCGGCAGGGCTATCGCAATGTCGGGTAAAAGCCCCATAAAATTGGATGGAACGTCTTCAAATTGACCTAAATATTGTTAACGGTGGCGTTAACCCCTATTAATACAAACCATCTGTCAAATTTGTATTTGTTTGAAGCAGTCGAAGGGAACATTTTCACTATTTAATAGGTTTTTTGCTGCCTGGGGCACAACATGATGATTGCATTGTATGTCAATTGCAAGTTAAACACATCCGATACATTAAGACTGATTGCAGTTTTTGTAAACAAATGATGACGCGACTAGCCTCACTGGTCACCGTTTTTAACAACTGTTTAGTGTTGTTGTTTTTGGTGCGAGAACACTGCATTATGGGATCGGTTTTCCTTAGCAACCTGTGGCATCGTAAAGACATCTATAGTGGTGTAGCAAAGAGAAAATAAATTCTGCGCAGAACGCAGAAAATTCTGGGAAAACTCGCCGAGGTAACTCACACAGAAAAGGGACCACTTTTTTAAAAAAGAATTTGCACCCTAAAGACACATCTTACAGGAAATAATTTGCTCGCTTTTTGGAAACAAATGTCATAGGGACCCTGGGGTGGGGGTGGGGGCACCAAATTATTTCATTTAATTTAAAGAGTGGTCCTCTGATCTTTGTTTGTTTGAATTGAGGTTTTACGTCCCTGTCAACACTACTTAGGTCATTTTGGAGATGTTGCTTCCAGTTTTGTGGGAATTTTACCGACAATGAGACAAAATGACATCTCCAGCCCTGCCACCCAAACAAAACGAAGGGGTTTATATGTATTCAGATATATGAGAAACTGAAATGTCGCGAGTCCGTTCATGCTTTTAATTATTATAATTTATATTTGTGTTTTTGTATGCTAGCTGGCTTTGATGGTGTTTTGTCGTTTTTTCTTGTGTGCGTCTTCATATCATCAAGCAGTGGTATAAGCCTGCGTGGTGAAGTGTTCCAGCTTCTTATAAATCATGGGTCATAAGTTTGATTCTCCAAAACAATCTTTCGGATGAGCCTTTCAACAGTGGTCTCCATATCACTTTCGTTATTGGTGGGACATAAATCTAAAACAAACAACTAAGTCAGGGGTGTAGCACCCTTTACGCAGAAAGATAGTTGTGTACACCTTGCAAAAGAAGAAGAAGAGGAAGAAGAAGGGTGATTAGGTAGAGAAACACATTACGATAACACACCCATGCGACATAGTGCATTTTCAACATCTCCAAAAATGACTACTTTTCTGATGAAAATCCGCGGTCTGTTTCTTATTTATACTTCAAACATAGATTGTGGGTGCTTGTTAGAACCGCCTCATTGAGGCGGTTCTAACGAGTACCCACAACCTATGTCTTGGAGCAGAAATAAGAAAAATAATGTACAACCCTGTAAACCCTAGTTTTCTCTATATAAAGTGGAGTTTAGAGGGGTGTTCATTTCATGGACTTGTTCACGTGTTGAGAAGAAGAAAAAGGTTGGGGAGGAGGATGTGAAGCAGATGAAAGAAAGAAGTGTGTTTATACTATATATGTAACTGTCACAGAGGTCGGTTTTCCAATACCGTTGATATATATTTACCGGTACTGGAAAACCGACCTCTGTGGCATGCTCCCCTGCTTTGAAAAAATGGCTCCTGACATGTTTAAACATTAAAATATATTTACATTGAATAATGATAGCCGAGTTATAGCTGAGCTTCGAACAAACAAATTCAGAATAGTACTTTATCACAGGCATGCTTATTAATCGCTGGCATCCTGAAAACAGGATTGCTGATATTGGAAAGCCATCCAAATCAGATACAGCTTTATATGCCAACACTGAAACAAAATTCATTACTGACAGCAATTCAGTATTGATCTTTTTTATATATGCAAGTGAGACAATCAACTTATATCACAACATATTTGAGAATTTATGCTCATAAATTCAGCAGTACATATATCTGAAACTCAGCATTTAAAATTTGGCCAGGATATGTTCAATACAAAAACAAAGCAAGGAGACAAAAACAGAGAAATCTTTACTGATATGACATTCTCCCCTGTATTGAAAATTATAAGGTATGGGATTTGATAAACAAAGCGCCAAAAGGCACTGAAATGACAGATGCTGTGAAAAATTCATATTTACTTTCTTTAGTGATAAGGGCAATGGCGCTGGAGTGCTGATTTTTAGTTTGGTTCACAAAACTGAGGTGAATCGGCTGTTATACACTTTCATCATCATTTTACTAGCACATTTTAGATAATACAACATGCAAATGACTACCCAGCAGGCACTCGTCGCTAGGGCAACGTCAAATCAACGTCGATGCAACGTCAAGACGTTGCACCGACGTTGATGTGACGTCACAATTACGTCATGTGCCTGCTGGGATAGTTGCCAGTTTTATGACAACACAAAGCGTTGACGCAACTTTCTTGTAAAAGCTTACACTTGTTGACTGATGTGTTTCGCGGTTCAGTCAAGAACCTGCCTTATGTCGTGCGCTACAATAAAGGAAAACACTTTTTGTGCAATGTTTGAAGGTTTGCGGCATGTGGCTTTTATTATTTATCACAACATTGTGCTTACATATTCAGTTATTCAGACCTTCAACAGAATTGGACAGTGATATGTGCTTACATATTCAGTTATTCAGACCTTCAACAGAATTGGACAGTGATAACTGTTAGGATTATATTATTGCTGGCTTGCTACCGTACGGTGAAGTTTCAAGCGTCACGTACTTCGCATTTAATTAGGTCATGTAAGTGTTATGAGTTTGTACCCTTTCAGCCAGTATAGTCAAGTACAGATACCTACAGATGCAAACAGTGTAGAACCTGGTGAGATGGCTCATAATGATACATCGCATTCTGTTCTACATGGTTTGACATACTGTTGACGACTATTGACTAGACACCCAATTTACATGTGTAGAATGGACGCGTACAAAATCAGTGACTGAAGAGTGAACTTGAGAAACTCGTAGGTGGAAGGGGTAAAATCTTAACCTGGCCATTTTGAAATGTAGCAGAGGCCATTTCATCTTTCCCCCCTTTTTTTCTTTTAAATTGCGACACAAACTTCATATTTCTTACGATTCATCTCAGACAGCTGATTCAAACGAAATCCAATCACTGAAAAATAAGATAAAAATGTAAATTCGTCTGCTTCATGTTTTGTATGGCGCTTTTAAGTTAACTAACAGGTTCATTGTTCGTTTTACGAAAGACGTGTGTCGTCTGATCTTTCATTGAACTTTTTCAACTACAGTCGTCGCCAAACCCGTCGCATGATGCAGCTGAATCGTAAGATAAAATCTTCAAGTCGTCTGCTTCAAAAGTTTGTATTACTCTTACAGGATAACAAATACGCTTGTACAATTTTGATTACTGCGCCAAACCGGACTACTTTATGTGCGGACTCATATGTTCACTGCTGAATAATCCTAGGCTGTGAAAGCCGGAAGAACTGAAGTCTGAATTACTTTAAACGTGTAGCACAGCAAGAATAGACAGATAGAATCTGTCATTAAAACAGTATAAGAAAATTAAACAAACCATTCATGGACAGACTGTTGATTCATCAACCAATCACCGTATCTATCTGGTGGCTGACGAGTTCTACCTGATCTACGGGGTCCTATATCTTGTTCTGCCTGCTCTGTACCTACAATTGAGTGTTCAGACCGATCCATAATTCTACCTACAGAAGATTTATGGCCATCACTAGCTAATGGATCAGACTCCTGACTAATTCTCGTGTCTAACTGACTTCTACCTATGGCTGCTGATGGTGTAATAACTGAACTACCGTATGAATCTTGATAAGAAGAATCATTGATTGCAATAGACCTTTCAGCACTATCACGAAATGAAACACCAACAGGTAAATTTAATCTCCCATTCCTCCTATGTGGAGGAATGTATCTTGGGACATAGTTAGATTGATCGGAGTCTGAATCAGAATCGGAGTCAGAAATGGGTACAGCTTTCTGTTTTCTGGTTGTTACTTTCTTAGTTTCGGGACTTACATTCTGAGTTGGCTCTATATTTGTCTCTGATATACCCGGTATGACTGAAAATGGTAACAGTATGTTCCTGTGTAATGTTTTCACTGTTGAATCACCTGATTCTCTCTGAACAGTATACACAGGCACATTGTTATCGGGTATACCAGTGACAACATATGGGTGTTTATCCCACCGCTGCCACCAAATGTCACAGGGTTTGAAAAAGAACATGACTCGACCGGGACTCGAACCCAGGGCCTTTCGCATACCGTGCGAACAATCTACCGACTGAGCTACCGAGCCACACACACACAACCTAATTGCCCTCATTATACACGTTATGTATGAATAGCAGAGATGAAACTGACCGCACATGAGTACTTGTAAACCGCCTAGAGGGTATAAGCCTGCCAAGACAAAGTTGTGCGAGTCTCAGACAAAGACCCACACAAGAAAAACGACAATAACTGCTCAAAGCCATAAAACAACGCAAAGGAACGGAACCTCATATAAAATCTAATAATTAAAAGCATTTTCCATGAGCTGTAAAGTCCGGGTTTCAAAAGGAGACAATTTGCATAAAATTTCAAATCCTGTTTAATCAAGACTTTACATCTCAAGCAGATTGTTTCCCTAGGAGACAATAATTATGTGCATGAAATATCAAATCTTGTTTTCTGCTGAAAAATACACAGCATGCAAAGTGTAAAGGGTAGACCCTTATTGATAGGAAAGACAATAATATTTTATTAAAAAGTTGCTCCTCCTGAAGGAGTATCAATTCCCTTTAACACTCTGTATGCTGGGTACTTTGTCAGCAGAAGACATTTTGAAATAAATTCATTATTTTTTCCAGAAAACAGGATTTGACATTTCATCCAAATTGTCTAATCTGACATTTCATGCAAATTTTCTCCACTATTATACACTTTGCATGAGACATCAGGTCCTGTTTTCAGGGAAAAATAAAAACAAACAAAAAAAAAAAATACATCAACAATATGTTCACTGCTGAATAAGCCTAGACAGTGATAAAGGTTAAGTGGTACACAAGCGTGTAGTGTATTGTACATGTATTTATTAATGAAAGCAAAGAAAGCTAAGTACAAGCCATGTGCAGTGTTTGCTAGATCCGTCTAGGAGCATCTGTCCACTATTTTTCCGCACAAATAGGAAACTGTATAATGATGTATATTTTAAGATTATTGTTTTTTTCATTTTCTGGGATTTAGTCCATGCTGAGTTCATTGAGTTTATACTAACGTGTTTTAAGGTAGATACAGTAAAATTCCGTCATTGAGACCACCTCAAATTAAGACTAGATCTGCTTTTAAACGTTTATCCAGAAGATTTCAGTTATTCTTTCGTTGCGTTTTCAACTAATAGGGTCTCCTACTTTGAGACTACCTTTGTAACTGTTTAAATGTGGTCTTAAAGACCACTTTTGAACAGCCCCATAGGTGGTCTTAATCTAGGAATTTTACTGTTATTGCTCCGAGAAAACAGTGTTATTTGTCAGACAGCTATGTTGTAAGGAAAGTATGCACGAAATAGTCCCTCGTGGAAGAATGAATCTGGTTTATATAGTTTCTTAAGGGAACACCTTCAGGGGAGGCAACTTCTGCAGGAGTATCTTTGGCTCCTATGTCAATAGGGTCAACTCTGAGGAGCAAATTCTTTCTTATAAGAGTGGACCCTTTTTTAGTGCGAAAGGGCTTATAGGAAAGTGATCAGGAAGTCCCGAAAGTTGTGTCCCTTTGAATCATTGCGGAAAAATCTGCCAGGTGTACCCATTCCTCTTAAGGCAGTTTCTGTTACAGCATTAATCCTCGTAGACAACTTGCATGCTTTGATTCGGGTAGCTTAATAACTTTTTTGGCGTCTTGATAATTACCTGTACACAAAAATGTAATTAGTTTACACAAAAAGCGAAATGTCTCTCTCTCTCTCTCTCTCTCTCTCTCTCTCTCTCTCTCTCTCTCTCTCTCTCTCTCTCTCTCTCTCTCTCTCTCTCTCTCTCTGACAAGTAATGACAAAATAACCATGAAACTGCTAAACATTACACTATCTAAATTTTTATTTAAGTCCCGAAAGTTGTCTCCCTTTGAAACATTGCGGAAAAAATCTGCCAGGTGTACCCAATTCCCTTAAGGCGGTTTCTGTTACAGCATTAATCCTCGTAGACAACTTGCATGCTTTGATTCAGGTAGCTTTATAACTTTTTTGGCGTCTTGATAATTACCTGCAAACAAAAATGTAATTAGTTAACACTAAAAGCGAAAGTTCTCTCTCTCTCTCTCTCTCTCTCTCTCTCTCTCTCTCTCTCTCTCTCTCTCTCTCTCTCTCTCTCCGCTAAATTGGTCATTCTTTTATTTTTTATTTATTTTATTTTTTTTTTCATTTATACTAGAATTTGTTTTTCTACAAAAACAAAGATGTCTCCCACCCTTTTGACCTCCAAGTATGACCTTGGCATTGGAGGTATTGACCTGGGTCTTGTGTGCGACACATCATCTAATGAAGGTGAACAATTCTGCAAAGTAACTTTAAAAAGTCCTTCCAGAAATAAGAAAGTTATTGACCTGACACAAAAAAGCCCCTTTAACATTAATATTTGACCTCTAAGTATGACTATTTCTGCGAAGTAATTTCAAAATCCATCAAGGATAAAGGAAGTTACTAATCGGGCACGAAAAACAGAGCCTTATTTGACATTTGACCTTTAAGTATGGCCTTGACCTTTGAGGTACCAACTTGTATCCAGGGCGTGACACATCGTCTCATGATGGTTAACATTTTGACAAGAATAAGTAAGTTATTGACCGTACACAAAAAAATGCCAATTTTTTACCTTTGACCTTGACATTCGAGGTACGGACCTCGGTCTTGCGCACGACACACCGTCTAATGAAGGTGAACATTTCTGCAAGGTTGCTTTTAAAAAGTCCATCCAAAAATAAACATGAGGGCCCAGAGGGCCCTGATTCGCTCACCTGAATGTCACGTCTCTAGTACATTTTATTTTTAGCGCTGGTGGCCATCTTGTTCATCAGAGTGGAACGATCTTAGCTATTTTGGTAGGCAACATTTCTATGAAGTTTGAATCAAATTGCACCAAGGGTTTAAGAAGAGTTCGCATTTGAAGCAAATTTACAATGTTTTTCTATTTTTAGCTCTGGTGGCCATATTGTTCATCGGAGCGGGATCGTTTTAGCTACTTTGGTAGAGGGTTAACATTTTGACAAGAATAAGTAAGTTATTGACCGTACACAAAAAAATGCCAATTTTTTACCTTTGACCTTGACATTCGAGGTACGGACCTCGGTCTTGCGCACGACACACCGTCTAATGAAGGTGAACATTTCTGCAAGGTTGCTTTTAAAAAGTCCATCCAAAAATAAACATGAGGGCCCAGAGGGCCCTGATTCGCTCACCTGAATGTCACGTCTCTAGTACATTTTATTTTTAGCGCTGGTGGCCATCTTGTTCATCAGAGTGGAACGATCTTAGCTATTTTGGTAGGGTGTCACCTAGGCAACATTTCTATGAAGTTTGAATCAAATTGCACCAAGGGTTTAAGAAGAGTTCGCATTTGAAGCAAATTTACAATGTTTTTCTATTTTTAGCTCTGGTGGCCATATTGTTCATCGGAGCGGGATCGTTTTAGCTACTTTGGTAGAGGGTCATCTAAGCAACATTCCTATGAAGTTTGAATGAAATTGGCCCAATTTGTTTGTTTGATTTGAAGTTTAACTTTCCCGTCAACACCATAAAGGTTATTTTGAGGACGTTGCTTCCAATTTTGTAGGACTTCTCAAGCCTTGCTGCCCAATGAAACCAATGGGGTTTATAAGCATGGACGGGCCGACTCGCACCGCATTGCCTGGGCAGGCTTTGATACTCTAAACGATTTGCCAGTATTCGTGTGCGTGTCGGTTACAGCTCTGCCTGGAAGCATCATGCAGCCAATCTATTTCTTCAAGCCATTGGCCCAAGGGTACAGGAGGAGTTGTCCTTTGAAGATTCTTTCTATTTTAGCTCTGGTGGCCATCATGTTTATCAGAGCGGAATGATTTTAACTATTTTGGTAGGGAGTCACCTAGGCAACATTCCTGTGAAGTTTTAATCAAATTGGCACAAGGGTTTAGGAGAACTTTACGTTTGAAGCAAATTTACGACGTTTTTTCTATTTTTAGCTCTGGTGGCCATTTTGTTCATCGGAGCGGGATCATTTTAGCTATTTTGGTAGAGGGTCATCTAAGCAATTTAAGTTTGAATGAAATTGGCCCAAGGGTAAAGGAGGAGTTGTCGTTTGAAGATTTTTTCTATATCTAGCTCTGGCGGCCATCTTGTTCCTCAGAGTGGAACGATTTTAGCTATTTTGGCAGGGAGTCACCTAAGTAACGTTCCTGTGAAGTTTGATTAAATTGGCCCAATGGTTTAGGAGGAGTTCGCATTTGACGCAAATTTACAATGTCTTTCTATTTTTAGCTATGACGGCCATTTTGATTGTCAGAGCGACATCGTTTAAGCTATTTTGGAAGAGGGTTATCCAAGCAATATTCCTACGAAGATTGAATGAAATTGGTCCAAGGATACAGGAGGAGTTATCGTTCGAAGATTTTTTTTATTTAGCTCTGGCGGCCATCTTGTTAGTCAGAGCGGAACTATTTAATTATTTTGGTAGGGAGTCACCTGCATAACATTCCTGAGAAGTTTGAAGCTTAAGGAGGAGTTCGCGTTTAAAGCAAATTTACGATGTTTTTTCTATTTTTAGCTATGGTGGCCATCTTGCTCATCAGATCATAACCGTTTCAGCTATTTTGGTAGCGGTCACCTAAGCAATATTCCTATGAAGTGTGAATAAAAATAGCCCAAGGGTACAGGAGGAGTTGTCGTTTCAAGTGTTGTTTTTTTTCTATTTTTACCTCTGGCGGCCATCTGGTTTAACAGAGCAGAACGATTTTAGTTTAGCTATTTTGGTAGGGAGTCATCTGGGCAACATTGCTGTGATGTTTGAATCAAATTGGCCCAAGTGTTTAGGAGGAGTTTGCGTTTGAAGCAAATTTACGACATTTTTCTATTTTTAGCTCTGGCGGCCATTTTGCTCATGAAATTGGGCCAAGGGTACAGGAGGAGTTGTCGTTTAAAGATTTTTCGATTTTTAGCTCTGGTAGCCAATTTTGTTCAACAGAGCAGAAGCGTTTCAGCTATTTTGGTAGAGGGACGTCTATGCAAATGTCCTATAAAGTTTGAATGGAATTGGCCTAAAGGCACAAAAAAAAAAAAAAAAAAAACTTTTTACATTTGACCTCTGAGTATGACCCTGACCTCGGAGGAACCGACATAATTCTTGCGCGCAACACATCGTCTTATGGTGGTTAACATTTCTGCCGAATAATTTCACAATCCATCCAGGAATAAGAAAGTTATTGAGCAACCACGAAACAAAGACCCTTATTGACATTTGACCTCTAAGTATGATCTTGACCTTTCAGGTACCGACCTGGGTCATGCCCATGGTGTTTAACATTTCTGCCAAGTAATTTTAAAATCCATTTAAAAATAAGAGTTATTGACCGGACACTATTTGCCCATACATTCATACACGATTTTGTGACCGACAAACGTCGAAGGGAAATAACTCAAAAAGTATAAATGCAAGAGTTATAGTTCTTGCGCCCTGCACATCGTCTAATGTTGATTAATATTTATATGAAGTTCCGTGAAGATAACTTGAACGGTTTTCAAGTTATAGAGCGAACACGATTTTGCGACAGACGGACAGACAGACAGACAGACGCCCGGTGGAAAAAAATATGTCTCTCCCCTTTTCGGGATTATGATAATGCGTTCGTTTCGCAACATTGGATTCAGAATAATACGCACGGTTTGTTTCGCCAAAGATGAAAAGCGTGGTAGCTCAGTGGTTAGTTCACTTGCCTATAATGCTGGAGCCCCCGTTCGATTTCCGGCAGCGGTAATAAAATTGTAGTGTCCGAACATACTCCATTTGCAGGGATGATTTGTTTGTTTGATTTGAGGTTGAACGTCCCCGTAAACACGTTGCTTCCAATTTTGAGAGCCTTCTATCCGACACTGAGATTAAATGATATCTCAAGCACTGTCGCCCGATTTGAAGTGGACCGTCCTTCTGATCAGGACGTTAACTGGAGTCCCCCCCCCCGGGCCAGGAGAACCATCCCCTGCGCAGGTTAAAGATCCCTACCATAATTACATGTTTACTGTGTAGGCTTTCATCCTGAAAATCTGGAGTGTATGTAATGTACACCTGTTTAGAAAGTCGACGAGGGCGTATGGCAATATATAGAGAAAGAATAAAAAAAAGTAAAATCTATTCTACTATCGTAAGAATTCCATGACAATGTTGTAGTATATCGTACTGGTATTCGTGAGTGTCGTATAGAATCTTACACTAACAAACTCGCACGAACTCATAGTAATGTCCGCCTGATGTCGTAGGCATTTGTACTGATGTCGGTGAAGTCGTATAAATGTTGAAGAAAATGAAATATTCAGGCGAAGACACATTCATAAGATCTTCACAAAAAGACGCCTATATAATTTTGACCCCCTTAAACCCCATTTTATATAGTGAAACTGGAGTTTACAGGGGTATACATTATTTTTCTTATTTCATTTCTGTTCAAAAACATAGATTGTGGGTACCCGTTAGAACCGCCTCGACGAGGCGGTTCAAACGGATACCCACAATCTATGTTTTGAGCAGAAATATGAAAAATATCATAATTTTTTATCTGACAATTTTCAATTTTTGGTGGTAAAATTTTCAATATATTTGAAAAGGCGTATTTTCTTTCGTGAGTGAGTGTTTGAGTTTTACGTCCCACCAACAGTGAAGGTCATATGGAGACGGGACCGTGGTTTAAAGACTCGTCCAAAAGTCTTGAGAAGCCCGGGATCCATCCTGCGACCCCTGGTTAACAAGGCGGGTAGCGTAACCACTGCACCACGGGGGCTTCTAAGGCGTATTTTCGTAATGTTAGCCGTTCATATTGGTTTCTGACAGCGATAAAACCAGAAGTTAAAAAATTGGTATAAACTAGTTGTACATGAGCGAGAGTTGGTGATATAACGGGCTAACCCTTTGTAGTACATATTTAAAAGGACTTTCATGAAGTTCAGGAGCCAGTATAACGCGGAAAGCTTTTCTTGTTTTTCCTGGACTTTAAATGTATACTTAGTAGTAACATGATTGCAATGCCTATTGACGACTGACTTGTAATTAGCAGTAGATAGCTCGTAAAAGATAACAATATTATTATTATCTTTCGCCGCAAATATTGTAGACATGCCGCGTGGAACCGGTAGAAGAGTTTTAGCCAAACATCGCCGACGAGCAGATTACGTTTGACTACTCATTACGCCAGCAGACATTGCCCCAAATATCGTCGTCACCATTACTGGCGGTCTTTGTTGGTATCATCATATTTCAGAGATCACATCCAAAGCAACTATGGCATTAGGATTTATTAGACGTAATTTGGCTTCTATGCAGACAAAGGTTTTTTGCATACAAAACATTGGTTCGCCCTAGGCTATCATCACCTATTTGCTCCCCCCCACCCATGTTAAAACTCAGATTCAGCAGGTTGAAAAGGTCTAGCGGAAAGCTGCACGATGGACTTGCTGGCTATGGCAGA
This sequence comes from Lucinisca nassula, assembly GCA_963580285.1. Classification (NCBI taxonomy): domain Eukaryota; kingdom Metazoa; phylum Mollusca; class Bivalvia; order Lucinida; family Lucinidae; genus Lucinisca; species Lucinisca nassula. The sequence goes on from OY757022.1 coordinate 94,993,423, forward strand.
ACAAAAATAGCGTTGGGGACATGCCTCACGAATTACAGTGGCAATCTCTGAAGGCCCGCGGTGAGCAGTTCTCCTTAACCTGGTCTTATAAGATACACTCTGGTATAGTGCATCTTAATAAAGAAAAATACTTGACTCTGTAACGGGTTAAACCCAAACACGGACATCAAATTAAACAGCACAGAATACCGTTCATTACGATAACTCACCCGTGCGGCATAGTGCATTTTCCACATCTCCAAAATGGCTACTTTTCTGATAAAAATCCTTGATATTTTTCTTATAAATGCTCAAAACATAGGTTGAGGGTGCTCGTTAGAACCGCCTCATTGAGGCGGTTCTAACGAGTACCCACAACCTATATCTTAGAACAGAAATAAACAAAATAATGTATACCCCTGTAAACCCCAGTTTTCTCAATATAAAGTGGGGTTCAAGGGGGTCTTCATTTCACGGACTTGTTCACGTGATGGGTGATGCCATTAAGAGTTTTTTTTTTTTACCAAGAACTTTTCCTCAGTGGCATAGTGTTCCCTCTTCTGTGCTCTTCAAGATTGCAAAGATTTACCCGTATGGTATAGGTTTAGAGTCCACTGTTAGTTTGAAAGAGTCATCAAGAGCTTTTTATTTCGCCACATTCTAAATTTAGTCACCAACTGTATTTCTAAGCGGCTTCGGTTACCAGTACTCGTGCGGTCGGTTTCAGCTCTGTGTGGAAGCACCATGCAGCCGAAATTGAGGTAATGGCGAAATATGACTTTACTCAGTATAAGAAAATAGATAGAACTTGCCCTCAATCGGCATACGCGTGTCCCGTAACCAAACTCTTCACATTAATTTTCAAGAACCAAGAACTCTTTTATCAAATTCCCTTTCTTCACATTAAATTTCAAGAGCTCTTTTAATCAAAGATTTAATGTCAAGAACAAAAATGGACTAAATAAAGATGAGCCAAGACACCAAACTATGTCTTCGGTGTCCAGTGAAGACAAAGCAGATAATGAAAACACGCCTGTTCAAATATATTGAGGATTTTTCCAAAAACAATATTTCCTGATAAAAAAATCCGATATTTTTTCAGATTTCTGCTCTAATTATAGATTATGGGTACTCGTTAGAACTGCATCGCCGTCTACACATAGATTGTGGATACTCGCTAGAACCGCCTCTGCGAGGCCATTCTAAGGGTACCCATAATCTATGTTTTAAAGCAGAAATTTGAAAAATAATGTATACCCCTGTAACCCCAATTTTACTATATAAAATTGGGGTTTATATGGACGTGTTTTCCTGATGAAGCTTCTGCACCTCATCACGAAAACACGCCTGTATAATTTTGACCCACCCTGAGCCCCACTTGTATATACGAAAACTGGGGTTTACAGGGGTAAACCTTATCGTCCTTATTTCTGCTCTAAAGATTGAGGGTAGTCGTTAGAACCGCTTCGATGAGGCGGTTCTAACGTGAACCCACAATCTATATTTTGAGCAGAAATAAGAAATATATCACGTTTTCATCTTAAAATTTTCGTTTTATTTTCGGCAGTAAAATTTACAATGTATTTTTATAGTCGTGTTATAATACAACTATCAACATTTGTATAAAGAAGCTTTGGTGGTTGGCCCTGTCACGGCTTCGCGGCTTTGCTTCCCTCTTTATGGTGCGCGCAGTTGGGTCGGGCCTCGGGTTCTGTGGCGGTTATGGAGTTGGGGGCTTGCCGGGAGTTGGAGAGTATTTAATTTTATGTGGTGTTGGTTGGTGCCTGGTGCCTGATGTCTCTGGTCGGGCCAGTCGGGGTCTGGCTGTCGGTTTTCTTTTGCCATGGAATTTCAGTGGTTTCTTGCTGTCGAGTCCTCACCGTTGTTTCAACTCTGTGGTCGTTTGAATTTTGTATTCTCGGAGCTGTTGCACTGATGAGTTAGGAGGCCTTCATGTGGACTGAAGAAATTATTTGTCTAAATCGCGACGGAAGAAACGGTTAGGATTGCAGCTGCATAAAATCGATTTAAGCGCCCTCCCAACTCTCAAGTGGAATTCGTTTCACTGACTGTTCAAAGGCGGTTCTTCTGTTGCGGTTTATTTTTGCTATGGTTTGTCTTTGGGTGTGTGTTCCACTTATATTATTTTGTTTTGGATATCCAGTTGGCAATTTTGTGGGATTAGGTTTTCTACTATTGATGTTTCCATTAGGGTCAAGTTGTTTCATGTTAGTGTTTCTTTCCCTCTGGTGTCACTGCTGGGAGCTGTGGGTTAATTGTATCGATTCCTGATCGTTGCCTTCACTTCTATTTTGTGTAAACAGTCATCCACATAGAGCAAAACAGAAACTCAGATCCGATTGCGCGGATGCCGAGTAATTCTTCCTGTGCACCTGTGCATACAAGCCCGAAGGCACATTTTCGCATGTCGTCCCTTATTATGAACCGGCCGCGTCAACCCATAAAATGCCAGTCACGATAATTGTTGTCTGCTTTGTCGTCTGCCGGTTACTATCAGTCATTTATGCAAACTGTGTGGACTCAGATTAGACTGATCCTCTACTTCTCTCGAGCCTCGCTTGTGTCACATGTGAGATCCAAGTTCAGGTGTTTTTTACTTCATGTACTCTGGTTTTTGCCGATCTCTGATTAACGATCGGCTCGATATAAATGAAATATTCCGGAAAAGGCCGTAAATCAAAACATAAAAAATAATAATAAAAAATCCATACTTACAGTTTTCACTTCCGTATACAGTGAAAGTCCATATTCACCGCTGAAAAAAAAAAATTACGTTTTAAATCAAATTGTATCCCCAGGCTTTTTTTAACAATGCGAAGGGATATTAAAATCGTCTCCATCACGGTTCGTCCGTCCATTATGCTATCCTAAACCGTAAATCGGAATCCAATCAAATTTGGTGTGTGGACTGCTTACATGAGTGGGGCTACTTTTGAAATACGTTGTTATTTGGTTTTTAGCCTCTGTGTAGAATGCGATGGTGTGCCATCGACCGCGTTCTAGTTTTAGCTTGACGGCCTATTCATTGCTATTAAGGTAAAGTTGAGCAAGCCAGTAGATATAACCACACTTTTTATCTTGGCTGGCTTGGCCCTTCAAAGCGATAAATCCGTACAGTGCCGATTCTTTCACCAGAAACTGACAGCTATCCTCCTTGAATCAGCCAAAAAGAGAGAATGACAAATCTTCACGAAAAATGCTGCCGGCCTGGTGATCTTCTGGTCCGCTTTTCACGCGCGTATCCGACTGAGACAATCGGGCCTCCGTGGCCTAGTGGTTAAGAGCGCTGACTCTTGATCATTAGGTCTCTCACCGCTGTGGTTCGAGCCTCGCTCGGGTCACATGTGAGACGCCAAGTTTTGCAACGGCAGGTCAGGTGGTTTTTCTCCGGGTACTCCGGTTTTCGCCCACCTCTGATTAACGATCGGCTCGATATGAGTGAAATAATATTGAAAGGGCCGTAAAACCAAAAAAAAAAAAAAAAAAACGACTGAGACAGGTTCTCGTTAGAACGAGTACCCTCATTCTATATTTTTAGCAGAAATAAGAAAAATATCACAATTTTTCATCTAAAATATCGATTTTTTTTTCGGAGGTAAAGTTTACAATCATCAAGAAAACACGCCTATATAATTTTGACACCCTTGAACCCCACTTTTATATAGTAAAACTTAGGTTTCCGGAGGTAAACCTTATTTTTCTTATTTCTGCTCTAAAATATAGATTGGGGGTACTCGTAAGAACCGCCTCATCGATGAGGCGGTTCTAACGAGTGCCCACAATCTACATTTTGAGCAGAAATAAGGAAAATATCATAATTTTTCATCCTAAAATTTTCTTTTTTTCGGCGATAAAGGTGGCAATGTATTTATACAGGTGTGTTCTTGTAATGGTATAAGCAATGGAAAGCAAGTGTAATTTATTCTGCGGAAGAGCATCACGCAAAAGTCCCGTTTTATGACGTCACTTGTAGATCCTTTGATGTTAGACGATGACATGTCCTATTCTCGCATCAAAAACGCTACAAAAGGACTTAAAAGCGTGTTACAGTCAATAATTTTTGCGGGATTTCTTCTTACGATGGCGAAAGAACATGATTCGTCCTTAAAGTTCTGTCGGAGAACTATGAGTTTACAGTAAACCTTGACTAAACTGTCACATGACCATTCAGAGATAAATTTGATAATTTCCTTTTTGCTTAGAAGAAATATTTCCTCTTAGCCGGGGAAATAAATCTTTATAGCTGGAACTACTTTTGGCAAAAGATACAAGGTACCGCTTTTGCAATGAAATCGCTATATTCAAACGCGAGAACGTTTCAAACACGTGGACGTTCTTCATGACGTCATCTCAATGGCGTCTGAGAAGATATCAACAGACGCTCAGAATGCGTGACGTTCTAGTCGGATGCAACGTTGAAATAAAGATTATCTGGACAGGGTACATTAGTTACCGCATTTTAATTGTTTTATTACTATAACAACTTTAATTCTTCTATTTTCAAGATGGTGTCTATACAGTTTTTGTTTCAGTCAGCTTATGCATCACTGCGTCCACTACCCTTTGCATTGACTGTATGTTAAGAGTGAACTGTACATAGACTGAGATGCTAAGTCATTCATCAGCTCTATCAATTGCATGTAATATACAGTTTATTGACTCAGTCCATGTTAAATATGGGATTTATAAACATCGGGAGGTTGAACATCCGATAAAGAAACTCGTGCGTAAGCGCTCTCGTTTCTTTATCGGATATTCAACCTCCCTCGGTTTATAAATCCCATATTTAAAATGGGCTGAGTAATAAACTCTGTGTAATAAATTTGGTAATTCACTGGTTGATTAACTGTGCAGATTAGTTATATACGTCCCGTAAGATTACATTTACGACGTCCTTAACGACGCCGCGTTTACAAATGGCGGAATATTATTTTTTATAAAACATTCGTGAATAAAATGCGTTTTAAATGTTATAACTATGATAAATAGAATATTGCATTCGTGTTCATGCATTATTGAATTTATTAAACCCATTATGGCAAAGGAATAAAATGCTCGGCGAAGCCTCGTATTTTATCCCTTTTCCTCAACTCGTTTAATAAATTCAGTAATACATGAGCATTCGTGTTCGTATATTGAATTAGTAAACTGGTGAAGCCTCGCATTTTATCCCTTTTCCTGAACTCCTTTAATAAATTCAATAATACATGAGCACTCATGTAAGATCCTTTATATCTCTGCGTCAAGACACAGACTGTGGTACTCGTATGACAATTTATGTATTCTGTGGTGTATACCTTCAAAAGGATAACCCTTTTATAGAACATATTTGCATATCTGTTCCATGACATAGGTCATTGGTAATAATTAGAACCGCTTCTTTGAGGCGATCCTAACGAGTATCTACGATCTGCATTTGTAGCAGAAATAAAAAATATAAATGTTCCATCATTCTTTGCAGGCATGAAAGCAGATCACCAGGATGTGTTATCGCCTTAGAGAATACCAAAACCTGTTGGCCGCGAACAGGCCAGTCTGATTGTTCGTTTACTATGCTGGCGATTGCAGACAATTCAAGCATTCTATCTATTTTTGAAAATTTAAATCAAATTGTCAACATTTGTTTGAATTTGAGTATTCTAAATGTTCAGCTGAAAACGAAAACAGCTAAATGACCCGTCTTATCTTATTGCATGTTAAAACCAGTCGGTTAACCCTTATGCCGCTAAACACGACTATCCCAAACTTTGCAAACAGCGTAGATCAAGATCAGATGGCTTCTCTAGCCGCCATATGATCAGGATATACACTGTTAGTCATGCAGTTTGTGAACAGTACAAATACTTTATATCAAAATATTTGATTGTTAGATATCAGACACGGGTGTGGCTAAATTAATTTATTCAGCAGGATAAGGGTTTAACAAAAAGTTTATAAAGATACCCGTGGCGAAAATAAACCTGCAATCGGGATTCGCTACCTGAAAAGACCGGGCTCAGCTTCACAGACTTATTAGATGTACAATCAATCTTATAATCGAACACTACGATGTTGATCAGATTGCGCGGATGTGTTGGTTGATTTGCAGGTTTGTTGGTAGCAAATAGTAACCAGAGATTCAACTTCGGTGAAATTGATGTCGCACCTGCTCCCCACCTGCCCCATACAAAAACAAGTTTATTTAAGGCAGAAAAAAATGAATATAGGGCTTTGAGAAGAATCCATAGCCTATATGTGAGGTATATGCTATATATGCTAAGTTTCAAAATGATCGGTGTAAAACTGTAAGAGGAGTTGCAATGACAAGAGGTACCTATCGTATATCAATTGAAGGTTTACAATGACTAAGTTCACAATGTGGAAAAAGTGACACAAATTGATCCATCTTCGGAACACAAAGTCCAAACCACATGCACAGCCTCATGCAATGGCAAAAACACATGCAAAGTTTCAAAATGATTAGTATAAAACTGTAAGAGGAGTTGCGGTGACAAAGAGATCCCTCCTAAATATCAATTGAAGGTTAAAAATGACTAAATTCACTATGTGCAAAAAGTGGAAAAAATATTCATAGAATTATGTCCAAAACACATGTACATCTTCATATCATGGTGAAAGCACATGCACAGTTTCAAAATGATCGGTATAAAAGTGTAAAAGGAGTTGCGATGACAAGAGGTACCTATTGTTTGTTTGTTTGTTTGATTTGAGGTTTAACGTCCCCGTCAACACTGTAAAGTCATTTTGGAGACGTTGCTTCCAATTTTGTGGGACTTTTACCCGACATTGAGATGAAATGACATCTCAAGCCCTGTTGCCCAATGAAACCAATAGGGCTTATTAGCATGGACGGTCCGCCTCGCACCGCGGTTCCTGGACAGGCTTAGATCCTCTAAGCGGTTTACCAGTACTAGTGTGCGGGCCGGATCCAGCTCTGCGTGGAAGCATCATGCAGCCCATATATTTCTTCCGAAGAATGAGGCCCCGATGGGCGGGGGCGGATTGTATATCAATTGAAGCTTAAAAATGACTTAGTTCACAATGCGCCAAAAGTGAAAATAAAATATTCTGAGAATTATGTGGAAATCACATGCACATGCATACCATGGTAAAAGCACATATGAAGTTTCAAAATAATCGGTATAAAACTGTAAGAGGAGTTGCGATGACAAGAGGTACCTATCATATATCAGTAGAAGGTTAAAAATGACGAAGTTCACCATGTGGAAAAAGTGATAAAAATTGATCCGAAGATAAAATAGAAGTAAAACAAAGATCAGGAATCGATACAATTAACTTACTCCACCCATCAAAGACACCAAAGGGAAAGAAACACAAACATGAAGCGACCAGACCATAAGGGAAACCTAAACAAAGGAAGGCCATACGGACAGTTACTTTCCTACAAAATGGCCGAATGGCCATCCAAAATAAAAAGACACAAGTGATACACACAGTAAGTAACAAACTACAACATAGATAAATCGCAACAGAAGAACCGCCTTGGAACGGTCAGTGTCCAAACCACATGCACATCAAGTCCAAACCACATGCACATCCTCATACCATAGCAAACACACACAAAGTTTTAAAATGATCGATATAAAACTGTAAGAGGAGTTGCGATGACAAGAGGTACCTATCGTATCATAAGCAGGAATACTCGTACTACAGGTACTAATCCACACTTATCTGTCACTTCTGTGACGTCACAGCCAGTCGCTAGTTTTCATACAGGTAATACTAGGAAAATGTATAGAGTTATATAGGAGCCCGTCATTTAACTAATAAAATCTTTTATTTTCATTTCTACAAGATATTATTATAACCTCGCATTTGATAGAAAAATGTATCTGCTTCATTTTGGTACTAAATTTGTTGAAACAAAATAAATTTTAAAGTGGCCCAGATTCTAATGAACGCCACTGGGGTATTTCCCTATTAAGTCTTTGTATTTTACAACAAAAATGAAAAATAGCCTTAATTCAAAGGCTCAAAAGTCATATTTGTTAAAATTTCCCCATGCGCTATAACCTCTCACTAGAAAGATCTATTTAATATCTATATTCATGTGGTAAAAAATTTAGAAAAAAAGTTTATTAAAAGTTGCCCACAGGTTGTAGAAAATAGCTATATTTGAAGTTTCGGATCAAAAATGTGTAAAGATTACACAGACGCAGAGCTTGTATACACAGGATATTAGAATGAATGTGAGTTGCTCGCCTAGGGCGTCCGAGATATGTTTATCCAAAGTTTGTGAGTGTTGTGCATTAACCCATTTTGTACCGAATCCCACAAAACGGGTTATGGCAAAATGTGCAGGCCCAGACCAGACGCCACCGAGCTCGGCTTTTGTTCAGGAACTTCTTTTTGCAAAAAGTTCAGCCATTTTTTTTATTTTTCAAATATATTTAGAAAACACTTCACACCATCAAATTTTGAAAGACCACGTTAGTTTTATGAATTGTTTGATTATCTTAATCACATAGACAAAAAAGTGAAGTTTATAATGACAAACAAATCACAAACCATTTTTTTACATTGCATTAACCCTTATCCTGCTGTTCACGACAACCCCTAACTTTGCAAACAGTGTAGATCCCGATCAGATTAGTTCTGAAGAAGCCATCTGATCAGGATCTATACTGTTTGTCTACCAGTTTGTGAATTTGAACGAAAACAGTATACAATGTAGTCTGATTGGCTGATAGTATAGATTTCACTCATTTTATTGTTCTCGTTTGAACAGCCTCGTCGAGGCGTTTCTACCGAGTATCCGCAATGTATGTTATGTGCAGAAATATTAAAATTATCAAGAAATTTTAATCTGAAAATTTCAATTTTAGGGTGGTAAAGGTTTTAATATAATACAATATAATGTGAGAATAGGCTCCTTTCGTTGTGTCTTGTTTAAATCTTAAAGTAAGAAAATTACGACACAAACCCAGTTTCCTTATTCTGAAATGACTAAGGATGTATCGGTGTATATTGAAATAATGTGAGTTGCTCGCCTAGGGCGTCCGAGATATGTTTATCCAAAGTTTGTGACTGTTGTGCATTAACCCGTTTTGTACCGAATCCCACAAAACGGGTTATAGCAAAATGTGCAGGCCCAGCCCAGATCAGACGCCACCGAGCTCGGCTTTTGTTCAGGAACTTCTTTTTGCAAAAAGTTCAGCCATTTTTTATTTTTTGAATATTTTTAGAAAACGCTTCACACCATCAAATTTTGAAATGGACTTGTGCTATGTATAAGGTTGACAAATTCCGGTCGGTACAAAATGGGTTAATCTGATATAGACGACAGAGCTTTAATTAGCACATCCCAGTGTAGGTATGGAGCTCTTCATATCAGAAATTAGACTGGAGTTTAAAGGCCTTCTCAACACTTTTTTGTGATATCGAGCTTGTCAGTTTACCTATCCCCACTTTTCTACTGATTATACGTACGCGATTAACAAGTATGGCGCAAATTCTTTTGTTTGAAACCGACAGCTGCCCTTTTGAAACAGTGGAAGAAAGAGAATGAATGTAGAGAAGATTTCATGATCAGTTTCCACGAAAGAATATAGCCGTCTCCGGCAGGTATCGAACCCGCATCCTCCTGATCACCAATCATTCGCGCATGCGCCTGAGCTACCGAGGCCGGCTTCAGAAATAAGTCAACACCCATGTAAAATTAGGTCTTCATATATGGTTATTTAAAATGAATTTTCCATAACAAAAAAAAAAAAAAAAAAGAAAAAAGCCGCGACGTGATGATTTTAAACAATGTGGCATTGGCGACTAGCATAGACTCAGATCAGACTGCGCTTAAGCAAGTGCAGTCTGATCAGAGACTTTGGTACGCGGAAGCAATGCAATTCATACAACCGTTATTGAATCAGTAAACATGCAGGCTGATCTTATTTTCACCCTAAAAACTACCACATTATTTGAAATCCTGTGTCGAAGCTGAATTCCAAACGTACGCCACCGTGTCTACTAGGGCCTATGTTCGGATACATAATTGTTTTACGGCGTAACAGTCCTCACTAGAGGCCAGAGCTTTATAAATGGCATGTCATTACTATACGCTGAATTTCATTAATTAAATAAATTCTTTTACATATTGTCATCATTACGTTTCTTTTATTATTTACAAAGGGCCACAATATAAAAAGGAACAAAATTACATGAATATACCCATGGAATATATAAAAAAGAAATAATATATTTATACATGTATAAACGTGATCTATTTTTATTTCCCTATAATTTTGGATTAACGGCCCGGCCATGAATATTTAATTTATATCGAGGACAAAACACCTGGTCATCCGTTAGCAAAACATGCCTTTTTATATAAAATATCAGAATTTTTCATCTTGAAATTTTCGGTGGCAAAAATATCCATACTAATTTTAACAGGGCACTGGATAGAACACAGATTGGTTGTGTATTGTAACTCAAACCGGGAGGTGTGAAACTCTTATTACACACTGTTAACACAGGTAAACGACGCTACGGTCTAAGGGAATTAACTGATGTCAATCAAATATGGGATATCGGTAATCTGAGTGACAGTTCCTGTAGTGCGAGAATTCCTGGTAATGTATCAACTGAAGCTTAAAAATGACGAAGTTCACAAAGTGCAAAAAGTGAGAAAAAAATATTCTGAGATTTATGTCGAAAGTACGTGCACTTCCTCTTACCATGGCAAAAGCACGCGCAGGTTTAAAAATGATCGGTATAAAACTGTAAAGAGGAGTTGCGATGACAAGAGGTACCTATCATATATCGATTGAAGGTTAATGAGAATTATGTCGAAACCACTTGCATATCGTCATACCATGGCAAAAGCACATGCAAAGTTTCCAAATGATCGGTATAAAACTGTAAGAGGAGTTGCGATGACAAGAGGTACCAATCATATATCAATTGAAGGTTAATGAGAATTATGTCGAAACCACATGCATATCCTCATACCATGGGAAAAGCACATGCAAAGTTTCAAAATGATCGTTATAAAACTGTAAGAGGAGTTGCGATGACAAGAGGTACCTATCATATATCAATTGAAGGTTAAAATGACTAAGTTCACAACGTGGAAAAAGTAACAAAAATTGATCCGAAGATAAAGTCCAAACCATTTGCGCATCCTCATACCATGGCAAAAACATACCCAAAGTTTCAAAAATAATCGGTAAGAAACTGTAGGAGGAGTTGCGATGACAAGACACCCACTGTAAAATGTTGACGGAAAGACGGACGGACAACCGGACGAACGTACATACGTACGGACGGACGGACAACCGGACGGACGGACGTGCGTTCTCACGAATGGATACTAAAGTGGCTAGGCGTCGGCATATTGACTACTTAAGCGGCAAATTCTCTTAAGCGGCAAGCCACCTAAGAGACAATTTTTGCCACTTAAGTACCAAAATAACGGAATAAAGTCCATTTGAACTCACGAATATATACTTAAGTGTCAAACTGTCCAAATTTTTTGCCCCCTAAATGTCGTTTCGTTGGTGCGACATACGGACGGACGGACGCACGTTCTCACGAACGGATACTTAAGTGGCTAGGCGTCGGCATATTGACTACTTAAGCGGCAAATTCTCTTAAGTGGCAAGCCACCTAAGAGCAAATTTTTGCCACTTAAGTACCCAAATAACGGAATAAACCATATTTGGACTCACGAATATATACTTAAGTGTCAAACTGTCCAAATTTTTTGCCCCCTAAATGTCGTTTCGTTGGTGCGGTCAGACGGATGGACGGACGGACAGAAACTTGCACGCCTATGTCTTCCTGCTAAAGCAGGTGCGAAAAAACAGGTTTTCTCATGAAGGGCTCATGAAAACTTACTTTTCTCTGCCAATGCCTGACATCTTAAATCCACCGAATGGTGCTGCTGCGCTCACAACATTGTATGCATTTACCCTGAAAATATAAATTGCATTTTATATTATTCCCTGATACCTACATAACTAATTTTATCATATGACATCGCGTCTGAGAGAGTAATAACGCCATTTAATTTTCGATAATCCACTCGTGGATTAAATATGCAAATTAGCTAGATACGTTCCGTAACGTTACATGTACGATATCCTCAATGACGTCGCGTTTACTAATGGCGGAATACTGATATTTTATAAAACAATCATGAATAAAATGCGTTTTAAATGTCATATGATAAATAGAATCTTACATTCGTGCTCATGTACATGAACACTCATGTAAGATATTCTATAACATTATCTATCTGTAGAAGAAATGTGGTTCGAAAACTACTACTGCGGCCGCGTCTCAACCTTGAAAATAAATTCTAAAGCTAAATTAAACTATTTATTTGCCGATTTTTAAACAGAATGTAAAGCGCTGAGAAACTTTTATTCGAGCGCCCATGTTGTTACCTATGTCACTGGTGCGCGGTGACGTCTGAAAATTTGCACTAATTGACGTCACGTTATACTACGTGTAGTCGGGGACATTTATCTCAGAAACCCTCTAGAAATACTTTTTAATTAGCCATCGATTCGAAAGGATAAAAATACCTCTATATCAAAGAATAATGTTTACTTGTTTAGATTCAGGGTGTTGTCGCATCTTAAAGTGGGGACAAGTTGTTGCAATTAAGGGAGAGAACTCAGTACCCAATAAATAGCAATTATCGCAAAAGTCATAACAACAGTAAATCAATTTGACTTTTAGGGTAGAAAAAAGGATAAATGCTGTTATAAAATGTTGTTGAAAGATCGTGAACATATTTTTTATTAGTTTGATAAAGAAATATTGGGAACAATGCACCAAAAAGATACATTTTTGACAATATATACATTTTACTATGTAAAATCCTACTTTTTCTCTTAATTAAGTGTCATTATCATGAAAAAAAAACAGATTCTAAATCGCGACGGAAGTAAGGGCGAGGATTGTGGCCACGTAAAATCGATTTAAGCCCCCCAGTGGAAATCTTCCACTGACCGTTCCAAGGCGGCTCTTCTGTGGCGATTTATTTATGTTGTTGTTTGTTACTTACTGTGTGTATCACTTGTGTCTTTTGGTTTTGGATGGCCATATGGCCATTTTGTGGGAAAGTAACTGTCCTTATGGCCTTCCTTTGTTTAGGTTTCCATTACGGTCTGGTCGCTTAATGTTTGTATTTCTTTCCCTTTGGTGTCTTTTATGGGTGGAGTAAGTTAATTGTATCAATTCCTGATCTTTGTTCTACTTCTATTTTGAAGGACAGAAACAATATTAAGCATTACAGCTTATATAATAAAATTCATAACAATTATATCTAATGTCTGATATAAAGAAATATTCATATCAGTTTGGTTATCAGAATACATAAGGTCGGACAAGAAGTTATTATCTACAGATTGAGAACTGCTTGTAATTCGTAAATGCCTATGCTCATTCAATGTCTAAAATAGAGGTGCTTTGGTTTGTGCCATATTATTTCATAAAATGATGGCACACAAGCCTCCTTACCAAGCCAAGGTAACAGCCCTAAAGGAGGTAAAAAAGAAGTGAAGACAATAATCAGGAATCGATACAATTGACCCACAGCTCCCATCAGAGACACCAACGGGAAAGAAACACAAATATGAAATAACTAGACCCAAATGGAAACACCAATAGCTGAAAGTCAAAAGGACAGTCACTTTCCCACAAACTGGCCAATTGGCAATCCAAAACAAATAATGTCGGTCCCCGCCCATCGGGGCTTGAAGGAATAGATAGGCTGCATGATGCTTTCACGCAGAGCTAAAACCGATCCGCACACGAGAACTGGTAAACCGCTTAGAGGATATAAGCCTGCCCATGCAAAGCGGTGCGAGTCGGCCCGTCCACGCTAATAAACCCTATTAGTTTCATTGGGCGGCAAGGCTTGAGATGTCATTTCATCTCAAGGTCGGGTAAAAGTCCCACAAAATTGGAAGCAACGTCTCGAAAATGACATTTACAGTGTTGACGGGGGCGTTAAACCACTAATCAAACAAACAAACAAAACAAAGAATGTAAGCGATACACACACTCAAAGACAAACCATAACAAAAAATAATCCTCGACAGAAGAACCGCCTTGGAACGGTCAGTGAAACGAATTCCACTTTGGGGTTTAAATAGATTTTACGCGGCTGCAATCCTCGCCCTTACTGCCGTCGCGATTAAGACAAATAATTTGTTCAGTCCTCATAAAGGCCTCCTAACTCATCAATGCAACATCTCGGGGAGCACAAAAATCAAACAACCACAGAGATGAAACAACGGTGAGGAATCGACAGCAAGAAACCACTGAAATGCTGGAGCAAAAGAAAACCAGCAGTTAGACTCCAATGGGCCCGACAAGAGACAGAGCATAATGCGCCAACCATCATTACATAAAATTAAATCCTCTCTAATTCTCAGTAAGCATTTACGCTGGAACCGTCATAGAAACTGAGGCCTGATCCACCGGCGAGCAATTAGAGAGGGAAGCAAAGTTGTAAACCGTGATTGGGTAAACTACCATGCATCCAGTGTGTCATATAACTTTTATGCTGTACCTAATCTTTTTATATCGAAGATGGATTTTACGAAATTGGGTGCTGAAGTCATTGCAATTATAAATTTTTATCTAGAACGTCTCTAAATTTTTCATCACTGTTAGTTTGACTATGATGCTTCTCGTCCAGTCCGTACTTTTGTGCCTCTTTTTGTTTGGCAAACGTTTTAACGGACTACCAAAGGAGGTGGAAGAGCCGAACATTACTTAATTCTTTGTAGATTTACATATGCAGTAAATTACACTTAAAATCAGGCTAGTGATTCTGGGCCGGCTACGACTCGTTATGTTAACAATCAACAATGAGACAGATGCATTATAATACAAAATTTGGTTTGCCTTTTCGGTAAAACATTTGCATGTAAGGAAATGTTGACCTGAACATCGTAGATTCAACCGTGTATCGACTCTTAGTTTGACATTTGATGCTTCTCGTCCAGTCCGTACTTTTGCGCCTCTTTTTATTTGGCAAAAGTTTTAACGGACTACCAAAGGAGTTGGAAGAGCCGACCATTACTTAATTCTTTGTAGATTTACATATGCAGTATAACACTTAAAGTCAGGCTAGTGATTTGGGCCAGCTACGACTCGATATGTTAACAATCAACAATGAGACAGCTGCATTATAATACAAAATTTAATTTGCCTTTTCGGTAAAACATTTGCATGTAAGGTAATGTTGACCTGAACATCGTACATTCAACCGTGTATTGACTCTTAAAAAGCAGAAACCCGATAGAAGAGATAAAAGACAGAAAAAACACGCACCCAATACAGGCCAGAAATATTTGGTTAAATTACCAAAATAGACAAGAAGACTAACATACAAAGTACAATATTTGCATGTAGTGGGACAATATGACAAACTACATTGGGTATTTACAATAGAATGCGTTTCCTATCGAGTCGGTGAGTCAGACCACAGATTCTATGACGGTTCCAGCATAAAGGCTTACTGAGAATTAGAGATAATCTAATGTTGGTGCCTTATGCTCTGTCTCTGGTCGGGCCCATTCGAGTCAAACTGTTGGTTTTCTTTTGCTCCAGCATTTCAGTGGTGTCTTGCTGTCGATGCCTCACCAATGTTTCATCTCTGTGGTTGTCTGATTTTTGTGGTCACGGAGATGTTGCACTGACGAGTTCGGCGGCCTTCATGCGGACTGAACAAATTATTTGTCTTTATCGCGGCGGAAGTAAAAGGCGAGGATTGTGACCACGTGAAATCGTTTTGGGCCCACCAATGGCGTTCGTTTCGCTGGCCGTTCTGGCCGTCCTTTGACGTGGTTTGTTTTTGCTATGGCTCGTCTTTGAGTGTTTGTATCGTTTATATTATTTTGTTTTGGGTAGCCAGTTGGCCGTTTGTGGGAGAGCGACTATCCTTTGGTCTTTCCATTAGGGTCTGTTTGTTTTGTGTGTGTGTTTCTTTTCCTTTGGTGTCTCTGATGGAAGCTGCGGGTTAATTGTATCGATTCCTGATCATTGCCTTCACTTCTATTTTGCAGAAACTACCTTGCTTCAGCAGATTACGGGACATGAACATATTTTATAGAATAACCTGACGTTTTGAAAAAAAAAGCGTTGTAATGTTTTGAACATTTTTTTACATAATTCGGGTGGTTAACAAAAGGGTTCGTTTTGGAGACCATGTCCATATTTACAAATGCAACAACACCCAGAATACAAAAGTTTAGACATTGATCTATCCATTTCAGGTAAGTTTATCCTTTCGAACCGCCGACTAATTAAATTTTCGAAAATGAGTTATATGTCCCCGGCTAGTGTCCATGCCATGGCACTGAATGTCGTTTAACATGCCACACTGTCTGCTGAAGCTCGCCCCTATAAAATTGTCTGATGCTCACCGATCATATTTTATTATTAAAAACACTAACGATGTATATATATACTATATCCTTGGAAGCAAGGAATGTACCACAGAACTGAAAACTGTAGACCCTGAGCGTAATAGTTGTTTTTGGCCAGACTAGCTAGTTCCGGCCTATAAGGCCTCGTCAGTGACTCATCATCTTCAAAATCCTACAATGGAATCAATGATCTGAAAGGACTAGTGAAAATAATCTACACTATGATGAAGGACAGAGAAACTTACATGGGAAGTGTAAGGTATTTGTATAGATTCATGATCATTGCCTTCACTTCTATTTTTACACGGTCACCACCTATTTCAGGAAACTGCACTACATTAATAACTCCGTAAAAATAAATACCCTTTAAAACCCTCTCTATATAGTGAAAAGCGATGTTTGCAATAAAATACATCATTGTCCTTCTTTCTGCTCAAAATAGATCGCGGGTGCTCATTAGAACCATCGCATTGGGAAGTTTCATCAATGCCATGAGCAAAATAAGAAAATATAACAACTGAAAGCTGCTAGTTTATGAGACATAAATACGCGATTATTACATATGGGTAGGTTACATACATGACCATTATTCCATATGGGTGTGCTACATGTATAGTGATGGTTTTTTTTCAGTTCTGTTGGGGTATTCCCTGCTTCCAAAGGATAACCTTTTTATATAACATATTTAACCCATATATGCCTAGCGGTCCTGTTTGGGACATTGGCAAACACTGCATTCCAAGATCAGACGCCGCAGAACGGGGCGTCTGATCTGGGTCTACACTGTTTGCTTATAGAACATTCAGTATGGTAAAAATATGCCACAGGCAAAAACAAACCTGACACCCGTATATTTGGGCAAGGCTCACTTAAAACTTACTAGGTGGAAGATTCCATTGTCATTTATGGGTTACCGTCACTGGTGTTAAGAGAATGTGTGGCGGCCGTAAAAATGTACTATATAAGGGTTATCCTTTGGAAGCAAGGAATACACCACAGAAGTGAAAAATATGGAGTGTACATGTTTTCTGGGCCAAACTAGCTAGTTTCGGCCAATTAGGCCTCATCAGTGACCCTCAGATATTTTCAAAATTCCACAATGGAATCAATGATCCCAAAGGACAAGAAAATATAAAATACACTATGATGTAGGGCAGGGAGACGTTTTACCGCCGCCACACTTTCCCACACACCAGCTGCAGTGAAGTTAAATATGTTCTATAAAAGGGTTATGTCTGCCTGCCCTTCGTAATACAGTAGTTTATAGTTTCTTGTCCTTTGGGATCAATGGATCTATTGTGGAATTTTCGAAAATATTTGAGGGTCACTGCTGAGGCCTAATAGGCCGAAACTATATAGTCTGGCTCCAGAAAAACTTGTAGACTCCATACGTTTCAGTTCTGATGTGTATTCATTGCTTTCCTCATCTTTCAAAGTATGACCCTTTCATAGAACATATTTAAGGGTTACCCGCAATCTATACTTTGTCAAAGAACAAGGGCAAAAATTGATATACCTTTGTGAACCTAACTTTTCTCTATATAAGTAGGCGTTAGACAACAGTCACTGCATGGGCATGTCTGCGTGATGTTACTTTTCTCATTCCAACTTATCATTTTGTGGGAAAGTAACCATCGTTTTGGCTTTCCACTATTTATGTTTCCATTAGGGTTTAGTTGTTTCATGTTTGTGTATCTCTCTGTTGGGAGCTGTGGGTTAATTGTATCGATTCCTGATCATGGTCATCACTTCTATTTTTATCAAGATGGTAAAGTTGTCTGAACTGATGGCCTACATTAAAATAACACGCTTATGTGACATAATAATGCTTTCGTCACGGTCTGTTAAATGGCTATGGCTATTCTATGAAGATTTGTTTGTTTGATTTGAAGTTTAACGCCCCGTCAACACTGTAAATGTCATTTTGGAGACGTTGTGTCCAATTTTGTGGGACCTTTACCCGACATTGAGATGAAATGACACCTCAAGTCCTGCCACCCAATGAAACCAATAGGGTTTATAAGCATGGGCTGTGCGACTAGCATTGCTTTGCCTGGGCAGGCTTGGATCCTCTCAGCGGTTTACCAGTGCTCGTGTGCGGTCAGTTTCAGCTCTGCGTGGAAGCATAATGCAGCCCATATATTTCTTCAAGCCCCAATGGGCGGGGGCTGCGTCTGACAGAGAAAGACAAGTAGAAGAGATAGCAGAACTGAATGAGAAATAATGGGACAGGAAGACAACACGAAAAAACGCCTATATTATGTTGGCCCCCTCGAACCCCACTTTTATATAGAAAAATGTGGTTTACAGGGATAAACATTATTTTTCTTATTTCTGCTCTAAAATACAGACTTTGGGTACTCGTTAGAACCGCCTCGATGAGGCGGTTCTAGCGAGTACCCACAATCTATATTTTGAGCAGAAATAAGAAAAAAAAATAAATGGTTTCATTTAAATTTTAGTTTTTATTCTGCGGTAAAATTTACAATGTATTTGCATAGGCATGTTTTCGTAATGAGGAACATAATAGGAAACTGAAGATACAAAATAAACAAAAAACACCCCTCTACACTTACCTTCTGAAATGTAAGAAGGTCATGCAAAGCTGCAAGCCAATATCATTTGAACGCCCCAGTGACATAAGACATAGGACGCCTTTGCATGGCTGATTTCAGAAGACTGAAATTTTGGCTTTATGCAAACTGCCTAATCACCGCTAAAAGACATCCATGATAAAGTATTGCTCCATAATCAAAACAGTTTCAAAAGTTCCTAATATCTAAGCCCGAAAAGGAAACCGACGATGGAACTAAATATTATTACTTGTATATTCTATCAAATGGGCCCCGTCAAGCGATTTTGGTACTTATCGCCTATGCGAGCAGCGAAGGTTCAGGCGAGCCTGCGCATCCGCGCAGTTTCGCCAGAACCTTCGCTGCTCGCTCATACAAGCAGTGAATCAAGAGGAACCTTCAGACAGAAAGCCATATCCCTGGCCCCTCTGAATGGCTGGGCATGCGCAGTTAAAATTTGTCATGACGGAATGCTCGAAGACACAAATTCGCTTGGCGGGGCTCAAATTATTTCTTGAACGCACCTGTCCTATTGTTTACTTTTTCTCGTTATAGGGAGCAACGACAACAATACATTAAACCTTATCTCTGTCATCAACCAAAACACAATAAATTTGACGACGTTAGGATCAAGTTGAATACGTTTCATCATAGTGTAGTTTATATTTTCTTGTCCTTTGGGATCATTGATTCCATTGTGGAATCCTGAAAATATTTGAGGGTCACTGAAGGAATATTTGATCGAAACTAGCTAGTCTGGTCCACAAAACATGTACAGTCCATACTTTTTAGTTTTGTGGTGCAACCCCTTTCTTCCAAAGGATAACCCGTTTATAGAACATATTAAATGTCAAAATGAAATAGAAAAAAAAAATGTGTTGAATACTGCCAAATTCATTTACTTCGCCTTTGTGAAAAAGCAAAAAGACTATCGCATAGTTTACATGACACTATATTTATATTAAGTGTTGCTACATACGTGTTCCTCTCTTAACGTCTTCGTCTTACTATGTTTTGATTTGTCTACACCACAGTGCATATGCTAGTGTAGGTTGTAAGCATTGTGCATGCTAAATGCTGAATAAAGTTATTTGTATTTGTATTCGTTTACTTTTAATTCTAATAATTTTTACACATGGTAAGAAATTAATGTATTAAAACATCGTAGATTAGTTTGCCATACTAAAGCCGAAATCTGTTAATACTGGAAATTTATATTGGATCAATGAAGTTCGCCCTGGTTAAGAATATATCGTGTCATTCTTCGTGCGTTTACATCAATAAAGAGGAATAAAATTATTTTGGTTTTTGAAAATATCTGACTGAATCTCCGATCTAGATTTTGATGCAGACGTGCTTTTTGGGGCATGCGCAGGATTGCGTAGCGCAGGGGAGCTACATCATCGATGACATAGCGGCGACGAGGGTAAAACCACTGACTACCGCGCTAGAGAGGTTTCGCCTAAACCCGACTCAAAACCGAGGCGATTATTATATGTAGGTGTTCTGTGTTCTGAGTGGGAATAGGATACGCGGAATCAAGTGACCTCTTTATTAATACATTGTTACAGAGCTGGTAAAAAGTTATATACAGTTCGACTTCGACTCGTACTGAAATAGGTGCTATGGTAACTCCCAAAGACATACGTACTAGCATTATCAAAGGAACAACTATGGTTGCTACTTTAGTAGACTGCCGTGGCAACATAAACCTAAATAGGTGACAGGGACTTTGTTGAAACAAAAGTCACTTATATTAATATTAAACAAAGCCCTTTGCAACCTTTTGTCTGTTTATATTATACATTATATATGTCATTTTGATTTAGTTTCTAAATTCAATGTGGGACATAAATCTCTTCTTGAAACAAACCTACGCGTCGCCGTAAAATGAAATTTCGTATCGTAAAACCGCCGATTTATCCCCCCACCATGACAATTTTGCAATACACATTACGAAATCACGCCTATACAAATACATTGTAAATTTTACCGCAGAAAAATGACAATTTTCAGATGAAAAAAGGACAATTTTCAGATGAAAAAATTGTGATATTTTTCTTATATCTGCTCAAAATATAGATTGTGATACTCGTTAGGACTGCCTCATCGAGTCGATTCTAACAAGTACCCACAATCTATATCTTAGAGCAGAAATAAGAAAAATAAGGTATACACCTGAAAACTCTGTAAAAACTGTTTTACTATATAAAAGTGGAGTTTAAGGGGGTCAAAGTTAAACAGGCGCGTTTTCGTGATGAGTTATCCTCTAAGTGGTTCAAAGTAACTTCATACTGAACAAAATTTTCATTGTCCCAAAGGTGTTCAAACCACTGAAGTTTCACATTGTATTAGTTATGCGTGGGCAACCTTACCATACGGTCCCAGCATTAACCCGACTGTAAAATTCATTTGCAACGTCTAGACTTTTAGTAAAGATTGCAGCAGCCAGTCCATACGTCGTATCATTAGCTCTCTGTATCACTTCTTCTAGATCTTTGAATTTGATCAGCTGCTGTACTGGTCCAAATATCTGAAATATACAAGTGCGCTTAACAACTGAATGCCTAGCAATTGGATTAAATTATTATAATAAATAGTTACATTAAATTTCAGTTACCTTTATTCCCGTGTTTAATCTTCTCACATGTAAAAGTCACAAACAATAATTTTCTTTGCAAACAAGTAAAAGTAAAAATTGCAAGAAAATCAAAGAGTGTAAAACATCTTTTTTTATTTTCTGAATAATGAATCATCATTAATGCTGACTGCAAATTCCATCTTTTTTCTTCTTTTCATATTTGAACATTTTGAAATCAATTATAAGAATGGCTTCAAGATTTGGCTGGTATATTTTCACAAATCAAACAATTAAGAATAACATACTTCTTCTCTCCCTATTCTCATTTTCTCTGTGACCCCTGAAAATACAGTGGGCTGGATGAAGTATCCCTCTGATCCCAGTCGGGCCCCGCCACACTCCAGCTTAGCACCTTCTTGCTTGCCACTCTCAATCAATGAGAGAATCTTGTCAAATTGCTCGTTATCCACCTGAAACACAAGATAGTGGTCCTATGTTTGTTAAATTGTTCATTATCTACCTGAAACACAACAGACTGGTCCTAAGTTTGTCAAATTACTCCTTATCTACATGAACTACAACAGACTGGTCCTAAGTTTGTCAAATTGCTCAATATCTACTAGTAACAAAACAGACTAGTCCTAAGTTTGTCAAATTACTCCGTATTCTACATGAAATACAACAGACTGTCCTAAGTATAAGTAAAAACAAGATCTGGAATCGATAAAATTAACTTACTCCACCCATCAAAGACACCAAAGGGAAAGAAACACAAACATGAAGAGACCAGACCATAATGGAAACCTAAACAAAGGAAGGCCATAAGGACAGTTACTTTCCCACAAAATGGCCAAATAGCCATCCAAAATAAAAAAAAAACACAAGTGATACACACAGTAAGTAACAAACAACAACATAAATAAACCACCACAGAAGAACCGCCTTGGAACGGTCAGTGGAAAGAATTCCACCTGGGGGCTTAAATCGATTTTGAATGGCCATAATCCTCGCCCTTACCTCTATCGCGGTTTGTCAAATTGCCCATTATCTTCCTGAAACACAGCAGACTGGTCCTAAGTTTGTCAAATTGCTCATTATCTACCTGAAACACAACAGACTGGCCCTAAGTTTGTCAAATTGCTCATTATCTACCTGAAACACAACAAACTGGTCCTAAGATTGTTAAATAACTCCTTATCTACATGAAAGCGTGGTAGCTCAGTGGTTAGTGCACTTGCCATTGATGCTAGAGGCCCCGGTTTGATTCCCGGCAACGGTAATAAAATTGCGGTGTCCGAACATGCTTCAATGGCATCATTTGCAGCGATGAATGCCTCAAGTGCACAGTCTTTTGGATCGGGACGTTAACTGGGGCCCCCCTGTGCAGGGAGAAACATCCTCTGTGTAGGTTAATTATCCCTATCGTAATAACAGAGTTGCTGTGTAGGCTTTCATCCTACAAAACCTGGAGTGTATGTAATGTACACCTGCGAGTAATGGTCAAATGTAACCGATCGCAGTATCAGTAGAAAGAAAGAAAGACTGGCCCTAAGTTTGTCAAATTACTCATTGTCTACCTGAAACACAACAGACTGGTCCTAAGTTTGTCAAATTCCTCATTATCTACATGAAACATAGCAGACTGGTCCTAAGTTTGTCAAACTGCTCATTATCTACCTGAAACACAACGGACTGGTCCTAAGTTTGTCCAGTTGCTCATTATACCGCCGGCATACGAAGTATGTCAGGGGGTTTATAGTTTTCGTCTTTCCGTCCGTTCGTCCGTTTGTTCGTTCGTTCGTTCGCTCGTACTTCCGTTCGTCCCACCGTTCGGCAAACTTTACGTCAACGTTTTGCGTTAAACCTTTTTGACAGCTCATATCTCTGTAACCACATGTTTGATTCTCTTCTTGTTTGGTAAAGGATATCTCTATACCATTACCTTTCATATGGAATATCTAAGCCCCTGGGTCAAGCCCCTGGGTGGACTGTCTGTCCGTCTGTCTGTTCATCTACTTTTAAGTCAAAGTTTTGTGTTAAACCTTTTTCATTGCTGATATCTCTGTAACCACATGTTAGATTCTTTTCATGTTTGGTAAAGTATATCTCTATACCATTACCTTTCATATGGAATATCTAAGCCCCTGGGTCAAGCCCCTGGGTGGGCTGTCTGTCCGTCTGTCTGTTCAACTACTTGTACGTCAAAGTTTTGTGTTAAATCTATTTCATTGCTGATATCTCTGTAACCATATGTTCGATTCTCTTCATGTTTGGTAAAATATATCTCTGTACCATTACCTTTCATATGATATATCTAAGCCCCTGGGTCAAGCCCCTGGGTGGGCTGTCTGTCCGTCTGTCATTTCATCTACTTTTACGTCAAGGTTTTGTGTAAAACCTTTTTCATTGCTGATATCTCTGTTACCACATGTTAAATTCTCTTCTAGTTTGGTAACGTATATGTCTATACCATTACCTTTCATATGGAATATCTAAGCCCCTTGGTCAAGCCCCTGGGTTGGCTGTCTGTCCGTCTGTCTGTTCATCTAATTTTTGTCAAACTTTTGTGTTAAACCTTTTTAATTGCTGATATCTCTGTAACCACATGTTAGATTCTCTTCATGTTTGGTAAAGTATATCTCTATACCATTACCTTTCATATGGAATATCTAAGCCCCTGGGTCAAGCCCCTGGGTGGGCTGTCTGTCTGTCTGTCAGTTCATCTACTTTTACGTCAAAGTTTTGTGTTAAATCCTTTTCATTGCTGATATCTCTGTAACAACATGTTAGATTCTCTTCTTGTTTGGTAAAGTATATCTCTATACCATTACCTTTCATATGGAATATCTAAGCCCCTTGGTCAAGCCCCTAGGTGGGCCGTCTGTCTGTTCATCTACTTTTACATCGAAGTTTCGTGTTCAACCATTTTCATTGCTGATATCTCTGTAACCACATGTTAGATTCTCTTCATGTTTGATAAACGATTTTGTGATGCATGTCCCTGCCCCCCACCCATGTTGACCTTGACCTCAAGGTCATGGACTTAGAAATTTTTCATTTGGTTAAAGTTTTATGACAAAGTTTATAGATGCCTGTTCTAAACTCTAAGAAAAAATCAATTGATACTTGCATCAATGTTGCATACCAGTCCAAAGATTTCATTGATGCATACCCCACCCTGCTGCTTCATTTACTTTGATCCCCCAATCCCTTGGTCCATTTAGAAATTTTATGTTTGGTATAGCTTTTACAAGCACATTTATAGATTCTTATAGCTTCTTGACTTCATTCATATTACATACAAGCTCGAAAGGTATATCAGAGTGTGGCACTGGCCGGGGGTAAACGTGACCCACTGGTCGCTTTCTCTAGTTATCTACCTGAAACACAACAGACTCGTCATAAGTTTGTCAAATAACTTCTTATCTACCTGAAACACAACTGACTAGTCCTAAATCGGTCAAATTGCTCATTATCTACCTGAAACACAACAAACTGGTCCTAACTTTGTCAAATTGTTCATTACCAACATGAAACACGGCAACCTGGTCCAGACAGACATTTCCATAAGGGTCTGTTCTTTCATGTTTGTGTTTCTTTCCCTTTGGTGTCTCTGATGAGAGCTGTGGGTGAATTGTATCGATTCCTGATCATTGCCTCCACTTCTATTTTGTCAAATTGCTCCTTATCTACATGAAACACAGCAGACTGGTCCTAAGTTTGTCAAATTGCTCATATGGTTGTTAAATTGCTCATAATCTACATGAAACACAACAGACTGGTTATAAGTTTGTGAAATTGCTCATTATTTACATGAAACACAACAGACTGGTTATAAGATTGTCAAATTGCTCCTTATCTACATGTAACACAATATACTGGTCCTAAGTTTGTCAAACTTCTATTTATTTTCATGAAATACAACCGACTGGTCCTAAATTTGTAAAGTTGCTCATTATCTACCTGAATCACAATAGACTTGTCCTAAGTTTGTCAAATTGCTTATTATCTACATGAAACACATCAGACTGGTCCTAAGTTTGCCAAATTGCTCATTATCTACACGAAACACAACAGACTCGTCCTAAGGTTGTCCAGTTGCTCATTATCTATCTGAAACACAACAGACTCGTCATTAGTTTGTCAAATTGCTCAGTATCTGCATGAAACACATCAGACTGGTCCTAAGGGAAATGGATATACCTCGCATTTCTCCCGCAATTTTGTAAAATGAGGGGCGCTTTTCTGGTACATGTTCTTGCTTTTCTGTTCTGTTCACTGTTTCATACCATCCCTAGATTCAAGAGGACCATGAGCTCATAATCACACGCCTGAGTGTAATTTGCATCAGAGTATCTCTGATCTTTGGCACTAATAAATATGTCAAGGTCAGCCAGCGGTCATGATTTATAAAATATTGTAGCTGAAGCTGCATAAGAGGTTTCAAGAAATCAGCCACGCGGCTCTGCAGAAGATTTTTTAATTTTTTTATATAATATATGGCCATGTCAGTCATTTTGGTCATGTGACCTGGACCGTTTTGACAAACTTCCATTCATCCATTGCCAAGGTAGCTGTATAAAAATAATTGACATTGGCCCAGCAGTTTCAGAGAACATGTACTGGGAAAAGTGATGGACACCTGGGGACAAGGTCGCTGAATGACCTTGACATTTATTAGAATTCACAGAAACTCATACAATACCTACACTCATTTCATAATCACAACAGTTTTAGAAAAAATGCATTTTAACCTCTTTCCCATTGTCCCTGTCCAAAGATATGTGCCGATCAACCTAGGATCATCCTTGGAACAAATTTGGTTGCTTTCAGCAGACATATTAAGTTTCAATGCAGTTGGCCCAAAGTTTCTAAGAGAAAAAGATTTTTAGGGGTTTTACCAGATTGTGGCATGATAGCTATTTTTCATGTGACCTAAAACATTCGAATATATTTTCGTTCTGCCATTTTCATAAAGCTGCACATATAATTTAACTGAAATGGGCTTAGCAGTTTTAGAAAAAAAATGTCATTTGAAATGTCAATGCGCCTGCAATTCAAATGACATGGGGCGAAGGCCATCGAACGATCTTGACCTTTGACATTCACAGACAATCATATTACACCTAAGCACATTATTTTTCAAAAAATGCATTGTTGTTTCTTTTTCCCAGTCAAAAATCTAATGGACAAAATTGACCTTACCATACAATTTGTCAAGGTCAACTAGTGCCATTATTTCAATAAATCTAGTTGTACTAAGTCAATTTATGCTATATAAACAGTTTTGAGAAAATTGGCAAAACACTCCGGAGAAGATTTTTTTACAGCTTTTAACCATATTTGGGAATGGCAGTCATCTTGGTCATGTGACCTGGACCATTCAACCAATGTTTCCTTCCCCTTTTTATATACATGTACATGTAGTAAAACTGGGGTGTAAAGGGGTAAACCTTATTTTTCTTATTTCTGTTCTAAAATATAAATTGTGGATACTCATTTTTCTTATTTCTGCTCTAAAATATAGATTGTGGACTCGTTTATTGCGGTAAAATTTACAATGTATTTGAACAGAAAATGAAATGTGTTGTGTGAATGCATTATAATAGCGATTCCAATGTGTACACACAGCCTGCTTTTTCAAGATAAAACAAGATAGACCTCCCTAAATTTGCTAAGGTACACCACTGTCTTGAGCTATAGGTAGAATTCTTAGGGACTAAAAGGGAGGCCAAACCAGCCCTGCTAAACGAGCCAGCTGTGTTTCCACCCCTGAAGAGTCACTGTAAATCTACTTACCTGTGGACCGGACTCATTTTTGGCATCAAAAGGGTCTCCTACTGTCTTTGCCTGGGCCCTAGCTACTGATTTCTTGACGAACTCATCATACAGGTCCTCATGAACATAGGTTCTCGAACCAGCCACACAGACCTGACCCATGTTGAAGAACAGTGCATGATGTGCCTTTTCCACCGCCAAATCCACTGTAACGTAAATATAGAGGATTTTACACGAGTGTTCATATATTATTGAATTTATTAAACGAGTTGAGGAAAAGGAATAAAATGCGAGGCTTTGCCGAGCATTTTATCCCTTTCCTCAAAGAGTTTAATAAATTCAATAATACATGAGCACGAATGCAAGATTCTATTTATCATATGACATTTTAAATACATTTTATTCATGATTGTTTACAAAAATGTCAATATTCCGCTGTTAGTAAACGCGACGTCGTTAAGGACGCCGTACATGTAACGTTACGGGACGTATCTAGCTAATTTGCATATTTAATCCACTAGTGGATTATCGAAAATATTACATGGCGTTATTACACACTCAGACGCGACGTCATGTGATAAACTCTTTTCTTACATGCTTTTCAATGAATGATAGAGATTTCTCAGATATATTCACTGTTTCAAACAGTGAAAATACGATTTTTATTTTCATTGTTTGTGAATTCGATGTGTACTCAAAAAATAGCATAGCCTGGAAACACATAACTCCGTTCACCTAAGGTTGAGCAATCCTATTTTCAATTTTGTGTTGCATGAATAATTTTCTGCAGGTACTTTTTTTAAACATTTGACTAAATGTCTTTGAGAATCTCAAGATTTTAGAAAATAAACATCACTTCTGTTTATTCTACAGCCGTCTAGAAATGCAGTGCGTATTTGGGGCATGTTCTCAAAACTCCGTTCACCCAAATTTGTTCGATTATCATAAGTAATCAGATTCATTCTTTGAATATTATACATGATGAGTATTTTATTTAGACAGTGCAATATTCTAATTTGATGATACTTTATTTTCAGTCACATGCTTGTCATTGGCTAGAGATTAATTTTGGGTACCCCTTAAATATTAAGCATTTTGTGACAAATTTCGATTTCTATGAATTAAATTGTAAGTCAAAACTTATTTTCTTCAAAACAGGTTGAAATGTTAGTTATTAACTACAAATTCTGATATGTGATGGGTGGAATTATGAGATTGAACGGAGATATGAGAAAATGGGATATTCGTTGTTTATGAATAGCTAAACGTTATTATTGCGTGACAGAAATTACGTCACGCACGTTTTCACGTCATTGATGACGTCACTGTTTGCACCTACGCAACATAAATAATGCACTCGACGGAGACAAGCTTCGCAACTGCGGACATTATTTAAATGCACATTTCAAGTGAACCATTAGATAAAGTTACATTCCAAGCTGTGTTCCAGGTGCAGTTTGCACCCAATATAATACCCATTTACTAGCTGAAAACTTCTATATCAACGCGAAAACGCCCTGGAAAAGTTTGTTCTCTGTGATGATGGCTGACGCTCTGAAACTGCGTTACTTTTACAATTTTAAGCATGAAAGACACAGAAAATTTGATTATTTTTTCAGTGTTAGATCAATTTTTATTTCACTCATGAACACCAAAAGGCGTATTTTCACTCCTTGCTTCGCCATTCTTGAAAGTCCATTTGGGGAAATTAAAAATCGATTTTACACTCAGTCTGAAAAAATCAAATATCCTCTATATGTTTGTCATATTAACTCTTAAGATTTCAATCATATTAATTGTCGTCTGCTTTCTTGTCTGTTGGTTACTTAAAAGTCATTGCAGCAAACAAGTGTAAACTCTAGATCAGACTGCTCTTGTCTGATCAGGTGCACACTGTTTACATGTGTGCAAAATTGTTTGAAAAATCGAAAGAACCTTCAGCCAACGGCATAAATGGACAGCATTGCCACAAACCATCACCAGAACACACCTAGACCTTTATACTTTTTATATATAGTAAAAGGGTATTTTTTTCTTATTTTTGTTCTAAAATATAGATTGTGGGTACTCGTTAGAACCGCCTCGATGAGGCGGCGCCTCGATGAGGCGGATCTAACGTGTACCCACAATCTATATTTTGAGCAGAAGTAAGAAAAACATCATAATTTTCCTCTCAAATTTTTCGTGTTTTTTTTTCGGCGATAAAATTTACCATGCATTTGTATAGGCGTGCTTTACTTGAAATAGTTTAAAGGCATTTATTTTTGATTATTGAGGGCCATCATTTCATTACATAATATTATGTAGCCCTCAGAGCTGACTGAAGAGAAGTCCTCTGTCTTCAACAGGTAAGGGGCCTCCTTGGGGAAAATCAATAGTTTTCTAGCAGTTGACTAGTGTACATTATTGATTTTCCCCTTAAGAGCCTCAGTCAGGGAACTCACCAAGAGATACTTATCACCCTATTAAGGACCGCCTTTGATCTTGTATAGACAGCATATCACAGGGGGCAATAAAACAATTATGAACACACGGTGTGTCATTCTGTTACAAGAATAAATGCCTTTAAAGGGTAAACAAATCTATGTCAAGAACACTCTTATTAGCCTTGTTTATATCGAAAAAGTAAAGTTTACAAGAGTAAAGATTATATACACTAACCACTGATAGTTGGTATATTCGCCTCGAGGTCATGTATCCACATGATAATGTTTCATAACGTACGGATATACTGTTAGCCCTGGTTAGAATCGCCTCAATCAAGTTGTTTTATCTATGCTGTCAATTATTTGTTTCTTTTGTGTTTTTTTTTCTGTCTTATAACGATTATAACTTTCGGCATACCAAACTTTATAAAATAGGCACTACCGAAATAAAAAAAAAAAAATTAAAAAAATCGAAGATGGCGTGCACTTGTTTATAATGATTAATATTTACATTTCCAGTGTAAATCTATAGAAAACAATGTAGTTCATACTTCCATGAATGCATCTAGTCACATGATTTTTAGTGACGTAAAGTGACGTCAGTCAAAAGCATGGTTCTCTACGGGCGTTGGTGATGCCAACGCTGTTCGGCCCTATGCAGGAAAAATATTGTGTAAATGTTTTTCAGCCTTAAAAGTTTGCCCTTTAAGCATTTTTTTCACCCAGTGATGCGGGGCAAAGAATGTAAATATAAAAAAAATAATCTTTATTTTTCTGCTTTTCATGAAAGTATGAACAACAGCTGGTCGCTAGCAAAGTTTTTTTGCACGCGACCCACTGCGTTCATACTTTCATTAACAGCAGAAAAATTAAATTTCATTTCTTAAATACAATATCCAAACATTTATCATGAAATATATTCTTCTTACTGCTGGTTCTAGAAAGTGTCAGTTTCTGACGAAAGGATCTGTAATCATCACGTTAACAATTCCGTGTAATGAATACCCCTCTCAAACCCACTTTATATAGAAAAAATAGGGTTTGGGTGGGGTGTGTGAGTATAACTTATTCTCTTTATTCATGGTCAAAGATATAGGCTGTGGGAACTCGTTAGAACCGCCTCATTGAATGAGGCGGTTCTAAAGAGTACTCACAACCTATGTTTGGAGTGAAAATAAGAAAAATAAAAAAAAATCGTCAGAAAAGTAACAATTTTGGAGATATGAAAGAATGCAGTATGTCAAATGGGTATGAGTGAGTGAGTTTTAGTTTAACGTCCCACCAACAGCTAAGGTCATACGGAGACGGGACCTCGGTTTAAAGACTCATCCGAAAGTCTGGAGAAGCCCGGGATCGATCCTGCAATCCCTGGTTTACATGGCGAGTAGCGTAACCACTGCACCACGGAAGCTTCTACATGTCACATGGGTATCATAATGTGTACTAGTTAACCACTTTCTTTGCAAGAACGTGTTGTCAGGTAAAATGACTGTCTCGACATGACCTTAATGTTATTGACTGAGCCATAAAACTCCTAACCAATGTCCCTCTACATGTATATATTCCAGTGAATAAATATAATAAATACGTTTCTATGCATGTATGTACATAAATTGTCCCATGTTTTCCGTGATATATTGGACAAAAATTTGTATTTTTGAAGCGGAAATAAGAAATATATCATTTTCTTTTTCATCAATAATAAAAAAAAAACAAATACATTCAGAGGACATTAAAAAAGGGTTATCTTTCATAAATGTGCTATCTTATTGATTGTGTTGTATTTCAGGACATGTTTGTCTTTGTTTTTGCTTCAAATATAGATTGTGTGTACTCGCTAGAACCGCCTCACTAAGTAAGGCTAACGAGCGTTGGAACATCCGTGTGATATAGTGCATTTTAATACCTCAAAAACGGTAATTTTGCTCATGAAAATTTGTGATATTTTTCTTATTTATACTCCAAACATAGGTTTTGGGTGCTCATTAGAACCACATCAATGAGGCGGTTCTAACGAGTTCCCACAACCTATGTCTTGGAGCAGAAATAAGGTTAATTATGTTTACACCCGTAAAGCCCAGTTTTCTCTATATAAAGTGGGGTTTAGTGGGGGTATTATAATGCAATTTATGACAGGGCTTACAGGCGTGGTGTGCACAACTACGCAAAGACAATTTCCTAGCAAAAGCTCAAGGCGCATATAACAAGACCACTCTTGAACAGAAAGTATGAACAAATACAAGTTTGTGCATTTTTTGGCTAAACGTCCGATTCATATGTGTCCATCCATTTCTAGCTAAATAGCAATTAATAGGATAGCAAGTGAACTTTATCCGGAAGTTGGCGTAGTTACTTTTTAACAGAGTATATATAAACAGAAAATTTGTGTTTTCTTAGGTCTAGTGGTGCGAACTAAAAATGATTATCTTAATAACTATGCGAAAACTCCTGTGCGAATCGTGCTGCATATGGACTATAGACGTAGCTGCAGCTATAATCATCCTACAGCTTGCCTCTGTTTTCTACTTACAGTCCGCATCTTTGTAAATGACGATTGGACTTTTCCCTCCGAGCTCGAGTGTCACTCTCTTGAGATTAGATTTGGCAGCTGCTTCCATGATTAATCTACCAACCTATGGCAAGAAAGATTCTCAGTAGAATTCCGCTATTAAGACCACCTAAAATTCAGACTAATTCTGCTTTTTTTTTTTTTTTTTTTTTTATTTAAACTAAACATGTATTTCAATATCATAAATACGTACATACATACAGATATATATATATATATATATATATATATATATATATATATATATATATATAGGATATTGATATTTGAAGTGCATAATAGTCCAATATACTAAATTCGAAATTTAATCTTTTAGGAGTTAGTAGAAAAGAGAAAGCTTATAGAGAGAGGGGGGAGAAAGAGAGAGAGAGGATCGTTTAGAAGTGTAGGCAAACAGGTTGTAATAGTAAAATTCAGTGTAATAATACATAGAAAAAAGCTGGACTTATGTCCGTCTCGCTGAAAGCATCACGAAAACATACCTATTCGAATAAATTGTAAATTTTACCGCCAAAAATAACACTTTTCAGATGGAAAATTGATAATTCTCCAATTCCCGCCCAAAACACAGGCCGCGGATATTCGCCCGGACCGCCTCGACGAGGCGGCTCTACTGAGCACTCACAACCCACACCCCAGGGCAGAAACAAGAAAGATAAGGTTTACCCCCGGTTTTACTATACAGCAGTGGGGTTCAAGGGGATCCAAATTTTATAGGCGTGTTTTCGTGATGTAAGTAATTCCTCTAAAAATCACTAATGTCTCGAACCCGCGTTATTCAAGCTACAAAGAATAGACATAAATAAACATAATTCTTCAACAAGACAGCAAAAAACAAACTGTAACATCAGTACACGTTACATCACGAAAACGTGCCCATAACAAAACATTGTAACCCCCATCGCCGAAAAAATGAAAATTTTGATATGAAAAATTGTGATATTTTCCCCATTTCAGCCCAAAATACAGACCGTAGGTACTCGTTAGAACCGCCTCGATGAGGCGGTTCTAACGAGCACCCAAAAATCCTGACCCCAGAGCAGAATTAAGAAAATTAAAGTTTACCCCCACGAAACCCCAGTTTTACTATATAAAAGTGGGATTCGAGGGGGTCAAAATTATATAGGCGTGTCTTCGTGATGTATGGTATTTTGTCTTCAATAGAAACTGACTAATGGTGCGTGTCAACTCCGCAATACCCGTGGCAGGCAGTCAATGGAAAGCACAACTCTGATACTAACATAAAAATCGGAATAGTCCTCACGAGTCACCAGTGTTTGGATAAAAGTGATTATATACAGAAGTCCATTTCTTAAAGAATTTATTTAACCTATTATTTATGTATGAAATGTATCTCTCGCTAAGCATTTTTTTCTTTATGAGGCTGACAAATCCTTGAATACTAATATTTCTAGAAACAAATTTGTTTTTATAAATATAATATTTTGCTAAACCATAGATGTGATTGACCAGTTCTATTTTACCAGCGTATGAAAATAATATTTTGCGGTCCTCTAATGATATATCTAAATTGATATTTGTAGTCAACCATGTTTTCAGTTCAATCCAAAAAGTTCTTACTTTTGGGCATCTTAGAAATAAATGGTGAATTGTTTCTGGTTGTTCCTTACAGTAACTACAATAAAAATCAAAAATGAGTTCCTTTAAGAGCAATGAAAACATTCATAAGAAAGAAGATGGGTCATACTACGTAGTTTCGGCTAATTAAGCCTCATCAGTGACCCTGTAATGATCCGGCAACGAAAGCCAGAGGAAACATACTGCGAATTTCCAAATTTCGAACTGGGAGTCGATTCAATGACTGATATAAATCAAAATGGGGTCCAAATAATTGAAAACCTGTCCAGACAATGAGTCTAAACCAATAATTTATTTCTGATTTCTCAGAATATTCACGCTGATCTCAAAGGACCAAAAGTAAAATATAAACTGCACTATGGTTGATGTACGGGGAGACGTTTTACGGCCGCCACACTGCACAACACCAGCTGCAGTGAAGGCAAATAAAAATCAAAAATGAGTTCCTTTAAGAGCAATGAAAACATTCATAAGAAAGAAGCCTGATTGTCTGTTTTATTAATTTTAAAAAGAAATGAATTTGTTACTAAAATTTTATTATTAATTTTGTATTGAAAATCGCGTAATTTTGTCTCGTGGAATGACTTTAATGTTTGATACAGTCGAACTTCGATGGGTCGAACTCGGTAGGCTCGAACACCACGTTTGGGTCGAACTGACTTTTCAGTCCCGGCAAAATTCCTATTCATTTTAACTAAACATGCCACCCTTGGCTCGAACCACGATGGCTCGAACCCTCGAACTCTAAGCCTGATCCCTAGAGTGCATTTTCTATGTAAAATCCAACCGATGGCTCGCACTAATTACCTTTTTAAAAAATCTTTTATCGATCAAGTCACGCAGGCGCGTGATCAGTATCATAATACGGACCAAAAATGCGGCTCATCATTAACTCTTAAATTATGACCGATAAATGTACCGGAAGTCACCAAAATCGCCGCAGCTATGATAAAAAATCATAGTACACAAAGTTGGATCTTGCCGAGTTGGACTCCAATGGCTCGAACTACCGATGGATGGCTCGAACTTTTTTCGGCGGTCCCGGCGAGTTCGAGCCATCGAAGTTCGACTGTAGTACGTTTTCCATTCATCTTCCCCTATATCACCTATCTCCGCTTGCCATTTTACTTGTGGGGTATATTCGTTTACTCCAACCAGAATATCGTAGAATATTCTACTTCCTTTCTTTGAATTGATTAAATATTGAATATATATGTTACAAATTACATTTTGTTTAGATTCTACAATAAATACACGATTCATATTAATTTGATCTTTCCATACTTCAGAAATATTATTAAATACATGTTGATAATCAAGAAATGTGCCCCTTATGTTATATTTCGCTTTTAACTGATCAAAACTATAAAATACCCCTTCCTCACTAATAAGATCATAAATTACCCTTATGCCCATTTCGCACCAATTTCTTAAAAACAATTTCCCGTTTCCTATACGATCGTTATGCCATAATGGGCATATAAGAATTTGTTTTATATTTTCCACGGGGACAGCTTTACAAAATTCCGACCAAACTTGCATTAAATCCTTCCAAAAAGGATTTTGTAAATTGGAACTGAGTTTCGCCGCATAAGCGCCACCAAACGAAAATATCTTTGAAAAATTTATAAAAGCTAATTCCTTCCATCCACCTATATCTGATTGTTATAGTATTCGTCGTAACCATGAGACTTTTAATGCTTTAATAAATGATTTTAATTCAATCATTCTTAAACCTGCATAGGAAATATTTTTTATAATAATTCTCCTTTTAATCCTATCTGGTCCTGAATTCCACAAAAACTTGTAAAACAGTTTTTCTAACTCCTTTATTAGTTCGTTTGGTGGCGCTGGCAGGGAAATAAAAAGATGTACAAACTTAGAGAGTGCGAGAGATTTAATAACAGTTATTCTACCTATTAAAGTCAATTTTCTTCTGGACCACTGATTAAGAATATTTTTAATTTTTAAGAGGACTTCTTGGCTATTCAGGTCCCATATATCAAACACTAGGGGTGAGAATATTACGCCTAAGGCTTTTAAAGGATCCTGTGACCAGTCTAAAGGATATTCATCGCAGAGAGTTTCTTCTGAGTTACTTAAACTTCCTATCCATAAAGCCCTTGTTTTATCTACATTTATTTTTAATCCAGACATTCTGTAATATTGTTTTAATGTATCCAAAGCTTCCTTAAGTGAATTTTCGGAGCCGTCTAATAAAAGTCGTCCGCATATTGTGAAATTTTTATATTCGTTATTATTTATTTTTATACCTTTAATATTTCTATTATTTCTTATCATTTCCCAAGAATTTCTGCACATAATATAAATATATATGGTGATATAGGATCTCCTTGTCTACAACCACGTTTAAGGTTAAAAAGTCGGACATAAAGCCATTTTGGAGTATACACGATTCTGCCCCATTTTGAAATAAACTAATCCAGGTTTTAATAGACCTCCCAAAATTAAAATAATCTAAGACATTTGAGATGAACGTCCATGAGACAGTGTCAAATGTTTTCTCGAAGTCTATTGAAAGCAACAAGCCAGGTATATTTTGTTTTTTGGCTTCAAAGACTAATTCTGCTTTAAAAAACTTAAATAGTAGGTTGCAGTATTCTTTCTTTGAATTTTCAAGATACAATGTCCTCTGGTCATGGACCACATTTGGGACTGTTCAAAAGTGGTCTTCAAGACCACTTTTGAACAGTCCCAAAGGTGGTCTTAATATAGGAATTTTACTGTATTTCTTATTTTCTCATTCCTTAAGGAGAATGGTAACAGCTGGCAGTGTTTTCCGCCATTTTTCAAAGGGAGACAACTTTTAGGACTCCCTGTTTGCTTTTCTATAAGCCCTGTCCAACTTGAAAAGGGGTCTTCTCTAATAGGGAAGAATTTGCCTCCCCTGAAGGTGTATTCATTTCCCTAAGTCAAAACGGAATGACTCGAACACCTTTTGATTTCCGGCAGCGGTAATAAAATTTAGATGTCCCAACATCATTTGCAGGGATGAATGCCACAAAGTGCACAGTCCTTATGTTCGGGACGTTATATTTCTTCAAGTTAAGCGAAAAGCTGCTAGTGTGTGAGGTTGTCATCTTTAACAAAATGCAAACTTTTGCGTACTAAAACTTATTTTATAAGAAAAATGTTCTTTTTGTCCTTCTGCAAAAGACAAAAAGGATGTCTTGATGAACATCTGGTGACAGGTTCACCTGGCAGACAAAAGTCTATGCCATCGTCATTATCTTATTCTATCTGGCTGCCATTGTTTTGTGAGGTCAAACTGGGCGCGCGTTAGAAAACAAATTCTTGCAAAGGACTAAAAAAAAAAACATCATAGCTCAGTGGTTAGCGCGTTCGACTTATGATCAGGAGGTTATGGGTTCGAATCCGGCCACCGGAGCGAGGTGTGTCCTTGGGCAAGACACGTTTTGACAACGCCCCACTCGCCCCAGGTGTAAATGGGGAGCAGGGGTATAAAAGTCACAGCGTCTCTGTACATGTCGCGCGCGCGTGTGATAACATCCGGAATGAGTGTTCGAGAGCGATTCACGTGATACTAGCGGTTGGACACGTTTTATGGAGCTCTGAATAAGATTGTGTAAAAAATAAGTAATTTGATGCAGAAGTGGTTAAAATGGCTTACTTGCAAAGAGGAAGAGGTCCAAGAACCAGAGGTGGCCTTATGAGTAGCAGGACGACGGACACTGAGTTCTAGATATGCTAGGCGCGATGGTAATATATTTTCGTGTCTTTCCCACCTCGACCAAGATGGCGGAGATGATGAACAGATAAACCTTTCTGACTCTGATGATTCTGAAGAAATGGTGTCTGATAAGTCTGACAGGTCCGAAATGACCTTCCGAGAAGTGAGAACAAAAAAGAAAAGAAAACTGAATAGCTCTAGTGGTTGTGGTGCAAAATTATTGTTGGAAGACGAGTCTGAGATAGACTATAAATCACTGCCTGTTGAAGAGAAACTGGACCTTATTCTAAGAAAGGTGAGCCTTAACGAGGCCAGGTCTCGTAATATTGAACATATGTTTGATAAGGTGTACAAACAGCAAAAACATATCTCTGAATTAGATTCTGTAGTTCTATCTTATGAAGACAGAATAAGGCTTCTTGAGTATAAATCTATAGACTTGGAAGCTAGAAGTAGAAGAAATAATCTCTTGTTCCACGGGCTTAAAGAGTGTCGTAACGAAGATTCTAAGGATCTCATATGTCAATTTCTACATGACCAGTTAAACATTTCAGTTACTGTATCGGCCATAAGTAGGGCCCATAGGCTGGGTCGGTTTGATAAAAACAAGACTCGACCAATAATAGTGGCGTTTCAGGAATACACACAGGCTGAAAATATCACCAAAAAGGGAAGTGCTTTGAAAGATACTGGGTTTAGCTTTTCAAGAGATTATCCAGTCGAAATAACAAGAGCTCGCAAAACACTATGGCCAAGTTATAAACAATTAAAGCAGCAGAACCCGACCTCGAAGGTGGCAATTGTGTACCCTGCCAAGTTAATTATGAACGGTAAAGTTGTAAAGGACCTTTTCCCCGAATGGGACTCTATTAACCGGGGTAGTAGAATCGATATTAGCCACCCAAGTCAACAATCGTACTATAGTAAACATAAAACCGGTTCTAGCACGACATGTGTAGTCAACGAAGCGTTGCAGTCGACACCAATGGTAAATTCACCACAAATGTGTATCTTCGACCAACAGAACAGTTTAATCGAAACTGACGAGAAAGACGCAGAAAACACAGCGGTAGATAGGGAGGCTGTTCCATCGAGGGATGGTCCTCCGCCGGGTAATAACGTACAGAATGAAGGGTTCAAGACACCACAAACAACACAAGCTTCGGGCCAGCGATCAATGAGTCAGCCCCGATCAAGGCCAAGTGTTAGGTCAGTGTCGAGAACGCGATCAACGTCAAGAGTGAGAACTGTAGACAAACCACCTGATGCTGAAACACAAAACCTCACACGGACTGATGATACAGCATAGAGCGTACGGGGGGCAGATAAACTGTGTCAAAATAATAGTTATGGAGTCTCTAGCGGACAGTGTAATGCTAATAATCGAAACAAAGACTTTAAACTGGGAAGCTTGAATGTTTGCGGACTGAAAAAACGAGGACAGTATCCTGATTTTTTGGAAATGTTAGAAAAATATGATTTAATCGTTTTCTCGGAATCAAAAATTGATCGGACGGACGTTATTTCATTTCCTGGCTATAACTCGTTTGTACAACCTAGAAAAAAAATCGTACGTAGGTCAGGCGGTATATCTGTGTATTTTAAAAACCAACACGCGAAATTTATAAAGACAATAGATACGGAATCCGATTATGTCCTGTGGCTTGAATTAGATAAAAAATTACTTTGCTCGGAGGAAAATTTAATTTTGGGCGCTGTTTATATTCCCCCTGAAAGCTCTGACTTTTTCGATGATGATGAATTCGCCATATTAGAAACTGAAATAACGTCTTTCTGCAGCACACACAAATATGTCTTACTTGCGGGCGATTTTAATGCAAGAACATCGGAAACTAGCGATTATATAGAAAAAGACGATTTTTTGGCGGATATGTTCGATTTTGATACAGACACGTTAGAGTTCTTCTCTCAAGCATTTAAACTTGAATTATATGGGATATCCTTAAAACGAAATTCACAAGATAAGCATACGAACAATAATGGCTTCAAACTAATCGACATATGTAAAAATAACAACCTATTTATTTTAAATGGAAGATTTGGTGGTGACACAAAATTAGGTAAACCTACCTTCAGGCAAATATCTGTGATCGATTACGTATTGGCATCGGCAGACATGTTTAAGTTTCTACAGAATTTTACTGTAACTGAAACCGACCCGCTTTTCAGTGATGGACATTGTATTTTGAGTTGCTCACTAGCATGCCCCGAACAAGATACAGTTAAAACAAATCCCAGCACTGACCAAAATTCAAAATTCCCAAAATGGAACGACAAAATTTGCATGTAATTTTCCTAGTAATATAGATATAGACGAAGTAAATTCGGTGTTACATTCTCTTAACTCATTTACACCCAGCAGGAGCAGTATAAATAATATCACTGAAAACATTGCCATTTTATTCGGAAAAGCTAGCTTAAAGACATTTCCGACGACGAGTCTTAATTATGTTAAAAGAGGCAAACCCTGGTTTGGTAAGTTGTGTAAGTCAGCACGTAAAAAATACTATCTGGCCAGGAAACAGTATAACCGAAATAAAACAAGCCAAAATTATGCTTATTTAATCGAAAGCAGCCGCCACTATAAAAAGACTATGAACAAATTCATTGCTAAACATAAGCAAACCACACAGAAGAAAATCAGGAATCTGCAGTCTAAACGCCCTAAAGAGTACTGGAAATTTATAAATAGCCTAAGGAGTAAATCCAATCACAATACTCCAACCCTTGAAGAATTCTACGAACATTTTAAATTGATTAACTCGGGAAACCCAGGCGAATATGAAGAACACACCTTTTTAAACATTGGGAATAACGAATTACTTAATGCAAGCATCACCCAAGACGAAATTTTGCGCTGTATCAAAAATTTAAAAAATGGAAAAGCTTCTGGTCAAGATAATATTCTGAATGAACGTATAAAATCCTCAGTAGATATTTTTCTCCCGATCTACGAAAAGTTATTTAATATCATCCTAGATACGGGCATTTTTCCAGAGCAATGGTCAATAGGCTGTATTCACCCTATATATAAAAATAAAGGTGACCGAGACCATGTAAATAACTATAGGCCTGTCACTATACTGAGCTGTCTCGGTAAACTGTTCACGTCTGTACTAAATTTGCGACTAAATGAATATTTAGAAGAAAGTATGCTCTTGTCCGAAAACCAAGCGGGTTTCCGAAGGCAATACTCGACACTGGATCATATATTTTCGCTTTATGCATTAATAGAAATTCTGAAGTCTAAAAAACAGAAACTGTTTTGTTGCTTCGTTGACTTTTCGTCTGCATTCGATTCTGTGTGGCGAGTAGGATTATGGCATAAACTTCTTCAGTCGAACGTTAATGGCAAAATTTTTAAGGTGATTACTTGTATGTACGAAGATATTAAATCATGTGTTAGCCTCCAAGGAAAAAATTCTGCCTTTTTCACAAGTTCTTCGGGCGTGCGACAAGGAGAAAATCTGTCTCCTGTTATGTTCTCATTGTATTTAAATGATCTTGAAAATTTTTTGTTGCGAAATTCTGATCGTGGGCTGAAAATCGAGTGTGATACTAACGAGCTATTTTTATATCTTAAACTTATAGTTTTAGTCTATGCTGATGATACGGTGATTCTCGCGAACAATGCCAGCGAACTTCAGAGCACCCTAAATGAATTCGAAACATATTGCCAAACACGGAAATTAAACGTTAATATTGACAAGACTAAAGTGGCCATATTTGGCGCCAAAAGAACAGATACATTAAATTTTACGTTAGGAGACAAAATTATTGACATAACTGATAAATACAAATACCTCGGTGTATATTTTGCTAGATCTAGAAGTTTTCTAACAACGAGGAAACATATTGTAGAACAATCAAAAAAGGCAATGTATCTCTTGTTTTGTCGAATAAACAATCTAAATTTACCAGTAGATTTACAGTTAAAACTGTTTGACCACACAGTGCTTCCTATTCTAACGTATGCCTGTGAAATATGGGGGTTTGAGAATATAAAGATGATCGAAAGGATCCACACGGACTTTTTAAGAAAAATCACAAAAAGTAAACAAAGTACACCTATGTATATTCATAATCAAAACAAGAATAATAAGTTTTTGGAACAAGCTCATACTAAGTGATCAAACCAAAATATCTTACCAGCTGTATCAAGTCCTTAAAAGCGACGGTAACTCGTGTCCTAAGTGGATAGAAAATGTTAAAAACATTCTTTCGGGTGTGGGTAGAACTGATCTCTGGATTAACCAAAGCAATATTCTATCTATCTTCATATACTGAGTCGGTCAAACTTGGCCATATTGACTCACTTTCAATAAAATATAGCGTAAAACGCACTCTCTTTGACCAGTTTCTTCAGGCATGGCGATCAGATTTAGAAAAGTCAACTAAAGGCAAAAACTATAATATCTTCAAAGACGATTTGGATTTCGAACAATATTTTAATAAGCTACCAAAACGTCTCTATCTTAATATGGTTCGTTTTAGAACCGGAAATCATAAACTGCCAGTTGAGACCGGAACGTGGAATAATGTAGACTACGCAGACAGAAAATGTAGGTTATGTGATAAGCAATCCATTGGCGATGAACTCCATTATATCCTAGAATGTCCATATTTCAAGCGTGACAGACAAAGATTTATTCCTGCTTTATTTTATACTAGACCAAATATCATAAAATACCGTAATTTACTTACTACTCGAGAGGATGGAACTCTAACAAATCTAAGCAAACTAATGGAAATAATTATGGAACATTTTTCTAAGACTACCTAATATTTTTGGGTCGATTGTTTGTCAAACGATCCAAAGTTGCTAGGCAGAAAAGGGTCCGCGAAACTATCACAGATCTGCAAGAAATTCAGGCAACTTAGCAACACCAAAAAAACAGCGTTAACTCTACCGCAGTGAGGTCAGTTTCTTACGAGATGGTGGTGTTCGTATGGTCTGGGCTGGAATTGAGGATATGGCGATAAAAACGGTGTGGGTCCTGACCGGACGCCGCGGAATGCGGGGTCTGTTCAGGGATTACACCTATCGAATACAGTATAGACATCAGGGGATCGGACACCGCAAAACGCGGTATCTGATCAGGATCTTCATCCTTTTTTTTTTTTTGTTTTTTTTTTTTTTTTTGCTGTCCATGCTATATCCCCGACCATTATGTAGAGTATACCCACCATTACTCAATGTACTTTAATTAAATTTGTGTGTGCTGAATTGTATTACTACAAAGGGCGGTGCGCCAGCGGACTAGAAGTGTTACAAACATTTGGTGAAACGCACATTGCATCCAGTGCTTAATATATGCGTAAAAGTATGTTATATGTCTAATCAGATCCTTAAGTGTATATTGTTTGCTTCTTTGATTTGGGGTTTAACGTCCCGGACAATCATGTAAAGGTCATTTTGGAGACGTTGCTTCCGGTTTTGTGGGGCTTTTGCCCGGCATTGGGGTGGTGACATCTCACGCCCTGCCGCCCCCTGAGGCCGATATGATTGTGGGCATATACGGACAGTACCGCTTTGCTTGAGCAGGCTTAGTTACTCTGAGCGGTTTGCCGGTGCCCGAGTGCGGGTCGGTTTCGGCTCCGCGTGGAAGCATCATGCGGCCCATCTGTCTCTTCAAGCCCCGATGATCGGGGACAGCCAAGTACATATTATATACCATATAAGAGCCTGACTGGCCAACCCACCCGTGGTGCACTATTTAGTGACAATGCACCTAGTGTTACAGTTTAGTTTGCCCATGCACTATGTAGTATAACACACAAAGCGGCTTGTGTTCGGAGAGGTAGCTGTAGCGGCTATTTTTATTTAAATTTATTTATTTATTTATTTATTTATTTATTTATTTATTTATTTATTTATTTTTTATTTATTTATTTATTTATTTATTTTATTATTATTTTTATTTATTTATTTATTTATCCACTATGACGTCGTGGTATAGTGTTGGTTGGGTTATTTGCAACGTACTGTTTGGTTAGGGCGAAAAGTGTGGGCCAAGACAAGATCCACAGAATGTGGCGTCTGATCAGGGTTCACACAGTTTGCATTGAATGCAGGAATATGTGGATTGAGCAATGCTATCTTTTCCGCCCATGACTGTTTTCAAAGCTCAGGGGCAGTCCACCCAGCAGTGCTGTCTTTGTTTTTACTTTTTCATTTATTCCATATTTTAACTTAAACCTTCTACCTGCGCAGGGTACTGAGATCTAAATCCATATTGTCCGCACAGGTCAGACTGGTTATTACACGTCATCTCTTTCACCATCCGCTTTTTTATATGTGTACACAACTCGTACCGAATGACCCAAAGGTACATCGCAAAGTGGTATTCGAAAATATTTGAAAATCTACCTCCATCGTTTTCACAACCTATCTGTTTTTCGTTTCGATGATAGGGGTGAAGACAGGAAGGAACAATATCTCCACCAAGGTTGCACCTTATATGTGGCGCTAATGCTTCAGCGCCGGCCGATGAAGCGATATGTTGGCTTAGTTCCCTTTGTAATAGACTCATTGTTTGCCCTTATTTTAAAAACTGCTATTTTGTTCTGCAAAGGGGCGAGTGTGAGTTTTAGTTTTACGTCCCACCAACAGCTAAGGTCATACGGAGACGGGACCTCGGTTTAAAGACTCATCCGAAAGTCTGGAGAAGCCCGGGATCGATCCTGCGATCCCTGGTTTACAAGGCGAGTA
The DNA here is from genome assembly GCA_963580285.1 of Lucinisca nassula. NCBI lineage: Eukaryota > Metazoa > Mollusca > Bivalvia > Lucinida > Lucinidae > Lucinisca > Lucinisca nassula. The sequence goes on from OY757022.1 coordinate 95,037,803, forward strand.
GCGTAACCACTGCACCACGGAGGCTTCTAACTCTGCAAAGGGGCATCTGCCAGTGCATGCCTTGACGGAGAACATGTGTGGGCTTGAAAAAAGGAAATCTACTTACAGTTTAATATCCTAATCCCACACTTGGAATTTGGGACCCTCCAGAGCAACAATGTCGTCAAGACATCAATGAATTGATGTTTTGACAACGTTGTTACGATGTAGGTGTCTACTCCGTGTTTGTGCACATTTTATGAATGAAATCTCTCTTCACGTGTGTCGCCCTCGGTTCAACGATTTCCAATAACCGGTTTATCGTCCCGTACTGACCATTGATTGGACCGGGCTTAGCACGCGCAGCTATTAAAACGGTATTTACTGTGATTTACAGCCTATGTTCTCCAATCTAGTACGCGGATAAGTCTAGGCATCCGCCCAGTCTGATCTTCGTCCAACTTGTTATTCGACTATTTTCTACACCAGGATATGTCATGTCATGTGATTCCATGCCATTCCATGCCATGGCATTGGCCATTCCATGCCATGGTATGCCATGCCATGCCATGCCATGCCATGCCGTGCCGTGCCGTGCCGTGTCGGAGCGCGCCATGTTCTGTCATGACATGACATGCTTATTTTATGCTAAGTTTCAATATACGCTACATCTCGATACACTTCACTACACTGTACTACACTACACTACACTACAATACACTACACAACTCCACACTACACTTTCCCTCTGCTCCCCAGATTTAAAATCTATGTTTAATTGTTGAATATGATAACTCTATTTGCTAAGCCTCTTTTACACGTCTTATTTGAATATTATATTCTGTACACTTGTTAACAACCGCAACTGCAACTGTAATTGTATATTCCTCATATGTCATGTATATGACCTGAGAGAAATAAAGTATATGTTCTGTTCTGTTCAATAAGCTTGCAGCTTTCATCGCAATTGAACTAATAACAAATTAGTTTATCATATGACGTCGCGTCTGAGAGTGCAATAACGCCATGCAATAAATTCGATAATCCACTAGTGGATTAAATATGCAAATTAGCTAGATACGTCCCGTAACGTTACATGTACGACGGCCTTCACGACGTCGCGTTTACAAACGGCGGAATATTGACATTTTTATTAACAATAGTGAATAAAATGCGTTTAAAATGTCATATGATGAATAGAATCTTGCATTCGTGCTCATGTATTATTGAATTTATTAAACTCGTTGAGGAAAAGAGATAAAATGCTCTCATGTAAGATCCTTTATATAAACATAAGAAGTTCATTACCTCTGTGGACCCGGTAAAGGCCACCTTATTGATGTCTGGATGGGAAGTAATGGCGGCACCAGCTGTTGGGCCATAGCCGGGAACGACGTTAACCACTCCAGCAGGAAATCCGACCTACAAAAAAATAAGGGGTCAGTTGTTCAAAACTAACGACGTCGTTAGTTAACATATCGTTAAAACTTTCATCATATATTATGGCAAATGTGCTAATATTTTTGCTGAAAAAATGTGAGCAGCTTTTGCATTTGCAAAAGCTGCTCACATTTTTTCAGCAAAAGTACCACAATTTTGAATATTAAACTTGCTCTAACAGTTAACAATATGACCACTAACGAGCTCGTTAAGCTAACGATGCTTTGAACAACTGGCCCAAGATAGAGAGGACACTCTTTACAACGACACTGTTTGTTCCCTTATACTTTACCGTTGTAAAAAAAAAAAAAAGAACATGCAGCTATAAAGAAGCCCCAAACGGACTACTATAATTAGTATTAAAATTCTATTTTTTTTCGCTAATTTAAGGGCAATGGGAACACCTGGCAGATTTTCCCGCCATTTTTTCAAAGGGAGACAACTTTCGGGACTTCCTGTTCGCTTTCATATAATCCCTGTCCCACTGAAAAAGGGGTTTACTCTTATTGGAAAGAATTTGCTCCTCATGAGCAAATCCTTTCCTATAAGAGTCGACCCCTATTGACATGGGATACAAAAATACTTTTACAGGATCCGGAGTTGCCTCCCCTGAAAGTATTTCCATTCCCCTTCACTACTCCAAGAAACAATCGGTTGTGAACATTTGGTACAATCGCCTCGTTATTACGCAATTAATGAACGTCGTCAAGTAAAAGAGTGTATTATGACGTGTACGGCAAGGGATGAGGCGGTTATAACGAGTACCAACAATCTATATTTTGAGCAGAAATATGAAAAAATATCATAATTTTTCATTTTAAATTTTAGGATTTTTTTTCGGCGGTAATAATTTAACAGTGTATCTGCATAGGCGTGTTTTCGTATTAATTCTTGTTTTGAATAGGGTCCTTTCAACTGTATACACTTTCTCCTAGATTTCTTACCTTCTTTTGGCCTCCGCCCATCGGGGCTTGGAGAAATAGATGGGCTGCATGATGCTACCACGCAGAGCTGAAACCGACCGCACACGAGTACTGGTAAACCGGATCTAAGTCAGCCAAGGCAAAGCAGTGCGATTCGGCCGTCCATGCTTATAAACCCTATTGGTTTCATTGGGCGGCATGGCTTGAGATGTCTTTTCATCTCAATGTCGGGTAAAAGTCCCCAAAAATGGAAGCAACGTCTCCAAAATGACCGATACAGTGTTGACGGGGGCATTAAAACTCAAATCAAACCAAAAACTTACCTCCTTGACGAGGCTAGCCAGATACAGAGCGGTCAGGGGAGTTTGTTCAGCAGGCTTCAAAACCACTGTACAGCCACAGGCCAATGCGGGTCCTAATTTCCCTGTCATTATGGCAAGAGGAAAGTTCCACTGCAATAGAAATGTCAAGGCACTGACAGCACTGGTGGGTCGTTTGTTTTTGGGTATAGATGGGGAAACATTTCCTTAAACCCTTTAAGTTCCTGTACTGCAAGAAAAGAAAACAGTGTAGACCCTGATCAGACGCCGCGTTCTGTGGCGTCTGATCTGGGTATACACTGTTTGCCAGTGTCTCAGTACACGAACCCAATTGCAGTTAACAAAGTCTTTTATACACAGCGTTCTTACGTCACAGGTAGAACAGCACTGCTATAAATAATCGTTACCTGGATGTTGTGCATGGTTTGCACTTGTCGCGTGGACAGTAACAAGTGGGAAACATCTGTAGTTAATTTTCACCCAAAGGGCATTGTTGGCAGGATTTATGTAGGCGACCATTTTATGTTGCTATATACTAAATATCTAAGGTCCATACTTCATGGTTTCAGAGAAGAAGATTTTTAAAGCTTTTTTTTTCCATTTTAAGTTTATTGGAGTTAAGAAGCACAGAAGAATATTTTTGAAGTGTTTTTTTTTTCATTTTAAGTTTTCTTTCCATTTTAAGTCCATCCATGGTAGCTAATGGGCTATGGTGTGGCCAATTCTGGCCCAAGGGGCATGATTGGCAGGATTTATGTAGGTGACCTGGGCCCTATGGTTTCAAAGAAGAGTTTTGAAGCTTTTTTCCATTAGGAGTCTATGGGAGCTAAGGGGCCCCGGGGCGTGGCCCATTTGGACCCTAGGGGCATGATTGGCAGGATTTATGTAGGTGACCACTTACCATTGCTATATGCTAAATATCTAAGCTCTGTGGTTTCAGAGAAAAAGATTTTTGAAGCTTTTTTCAATTAGGAGTCTATGGGAGCTCAAAGGCCCCGGGGCGTCGCCCATTTAGACCACAGGGGCATGATTGGCAGGATTTATGTAGGTGACCACTTGCCGTTGCTACCTGCTAAATATCTAAGCTCTGGGCCCTGTGGTTTCAGAGGAGAAGATTTTTTAAGCTTTTTTCCATTAGGAGTCTATGGGAGCTAAGGGGCCCCGGGGCGCGGCCCATTAGGACCCCAGGGGCATGATTGGCAGGAATTATGTAGGTGACCACTTGCTGTTGCTATATGCTAAATATCTAAGCTCTGGGTCCTGTGGTTTCAGAGAAGAAGATTTTTGAAGCTTTTTTTCCATTAGGAGTCAATGGGAGCTAAGGGGCCAAAGGGTCTGGCCCATTTGGACCACAGGGGCATGATTGGCAGGATTTATGTAGGTGACCACTTGCCATTGCTACCTGCTAAATATCTAAGCTCTGGGACCTGTGGTTTCAGAGAAGACTTTTGAAGCTTTTTTCCATTAGGAGTCTATCGGAGCTAAGCGGCCCCGGGGCATGGCCCATTTGAAACCCAGGGGCATGATTGGCAGGAATTATGTAGGTGACAACTTGCCGTTGCTACATGCTATATATCTAAGCTGTGGGCCCTGTGGTTTCAGAGAAGAAGATTTTTGAAACTTTTTTTTACCATTATGAGTCTATGGGAGCTAAGGGGCCCCGGGGCGTGGCCCATTTGGACCCCAGGAGCATGGTTGGCAGGATTTATGTAGGTGACCACTTGCCGTTGCTACATGCTATATATCTAAGCTGTGGGCCCTGTGGTTTCAGAGAAAAAGATTTTTGAAACTTTTTTTTACCATTATGAGTCTATGGGAGCTAAGGGGCCCCGGGGCGTGGCCCATTTGGACCCCAGGAGCATGGTTGGCAGGATTTATGTAGGTGACCACTTGCCTTTGCTACATGCTAAATATCTCAGCTCTGGGCCCTGTGGTTTCAGAGGAGAAGCTTTTTGGAGCTTCCAATATGAGTCTATAGGAGCTAAGGGGCCCCGGGGCGTGGCCCGTTTGGACCCCAAGGGCATGATTGGCAGGAATTTTGTAGGTGACCACTTGCCTTTGCTACATGCTAAATATCTAAGCTCTTGGCCCTGTGGTTTCAAAGAAGAGGATTTTTGACGCTTTTTTTCCATTATGAGTCTATGGTAGAGAAGGGGCCCCGGGGCATGGCCCATTTGGAACCCAGGGGCATGATTGGCAGGAATTATGTAGGTGACCACTGGCCATTAATACATGCTAAATATCTAAACTTTGGGCCCTGTGGTTTTAGAGAAGAAGATTTTTGAAGCTTTTTTTTCGATTATGAGTCTATGGGAGCTAAGGGGCCCCGGGGTGTGGCCAATTTGGACCCCAGGGGCATGATTGGCAGGAATTATGTAGGTGGCCACTTGCCGTTGCTACATGCTAAATACCTAAGCTCTGGGTCCTGTGGTTTCAGAGAAGATGATTTTTGTAGCTTTTTTCCATTATGAGTCTATGGTAGCAAAGGGGCCCCGGGGCGTGGCCCATTTGAAACCCAGGGGCATGATTGGCAGGAATTATGTAGGTGACCACTGTCAATTGCTACATGCTAAATATCTAAGCTCTGGGCCCTTTGGTTTTAGAGAAGAAGATCTTTGAAGCTTTTTTTTCGATTATGAGTCTATGGGAGCTTAGGGGCCCCGGGTTGTGGCCAATTTGGACCCCAGGGGCATGATTGGCAGAAATTATGTAGGTGACCACTTGCCGTTGCTACATGCTATATACCTAAGCTCTGGGTCCTGTGGTTTTAGAGAAGAAAATTTTTGAAGCTTTTTTCCATTATGAGTCTATAGGAGCTAAGGGGCCCCGGGGAGTAGCCCGTTTGGACCCCAGGGGCATGATTGGCAGGAATTTTGTAGGTGGCCACTTTCCGTTGCTACCTGCTAAATATCTAAGCTCTGGGACCTGTGGTTTCAGAGAAGACTTTTGAAGCTTTTTTTCCATTAGGAGTCTATCGGAGCTAAGGGGCCCCGGGGCATGGCCCATTTGAAACCCAGGGGCATGATTGGCAGGAATTATGTAGGTGACCACTTGCCGTTGCTACATGCTATATATCTAAGCTCTGGGCCCTGTGGTTTCAGAGAAGAAGATTTTTGAAACTTTTTTCCCATTATGAGTCTATGGGAGCTAAGGGGCCGCGGGGCGTGGCCCATTTGGACCCCAGGAGCATGATTGGCAGGATTTATGTAGGTGACCACTTGCCTTTGCTACATGCTAAATATCTAAGCTCTGGGCCCTGTGGTTTCAAAGGAGAAGCTTTTTGGAGCTTTTTTCCAATATGAGTCTATAAGAGCTAAGGGGCCCCGGGGCGTGGCCCGTTTGGACCCCAGGGGCATGATTGGCAGGAATTTTGTAGGTGACCACTTGCCTTTGCTACATGCTAAATATCTAAGCTCTGGGCCCTGGTTTCAGAGAAGAGGATTTTTGACGTTTTTTTTTTCATTATGAGTCTATGGTAGCGAAGGGGCCCTGGGGCGTGGCCCATTTGGAACCCAGGGGCATGATTGGCAGGAATTATGTAGGTGACCACTGGCCATTGCTACATGCTAAATATCTAAGCTTTGGCCCTTAGGTTTTAGAGAAGAAGATTTTTTAAGCTTTTTTTTGATTATGAGTCTATGGGAGCTAAGGGGCCCCGGGGTGTGGCCAATTTGGACCCCAGGGGCATGATTGGCAGGAATTATGTAGGTGACCACTTGCCGTTGCTTCATGCTAAATATCTAAGCTCTGGGTCCTGTGGTTTCAGAGAAGAAGATTTTTGAAGCTTTTTCCATTATGAGTCTATGGTAGCAAAGGGGCTCCGGGGCGTGGCCCATTTGAAACCCAGGGGCATGATTGGCAGGAATTATGTAGGTGACCACTGGCCATTGCTACATGCTAAATATCTAAGCTCTGGGCCCTGTGGTTTTAGAAAAGAAGATTTTTGAAGCTTTTTTTTCGATTATGAGTCTATGGGAGCTAAGGGGCCCCGGGGTGTGGCCATTTTGGACCCCAGGGGCATGATTGGCAGGAATTATGTAGGTGACCACTTGCCGTTGCTACATGCTAAATAACTAAGCTCTGGATCCTGTGGTTTCAGAGAAGAAGATTTTTGAAGCTTTTTTCAATTATGAGTCTATAGGAGCGAAGGGGCCCCGGGGCGTGGCCCATTTGGACCCCAGGGGCATGATTGGCAGAAATTATGTAGATGACTTCTTGCAGTTGCTACATGCTAAATATCTAAGCTCTGGGTCCTGTGGTTTCAGAGAAGAAGATTTTTGAAGCTTTTTTCCATTAGGAGTCTATAGGAGCTAAGGGGCCCCGGGGTGTGGCCAATTTGGACCCCAGGGGCATGATTGGCAGGATTTACATAGGTGACCACTTAACATTGTTACAAGCTAAATATCTAAGCTCTGGGCCCTGTGGTTTCAGAGAAGAAGATTTTTTTAATTTTTCCCATTATAAGTCTATGGGAGCTATATGTTGCCATGGCAACCAGAATTCCAATCTGATCAGCCCAAAAACCTTATGCAGCCTTCCCCCTACCTGATGATGCTTCACATGAAATTTGATTAAGATTGGCCATGTCGTATTAGAGATATACTTATTTGAAATTGTTTACGGACGCACGCACGCACGCACGCACGCACGGACGGACGCACGCACGGACGGACACACGCACGGACGGACGGACGGATGTTCTCACAAATGGATACTTATGTGGCTATTTTGAGCAAGATTGATACTTAGGTGGCTAATTTTAACCACATAACAGACCTTTTATGTGTCTAACGGAATAAATCGCACTTTCTCTCATTGACTTACATTGATTCTGTCCAAGTTCATAGCCACCTATCTATCCATTTGTGTGTACGGACGCACGCACGACGTGCGACGGACAAAAAGTGATCACAAAAGCTCACATTGTCACTACGTGACAGGTGAGCTAAAAATCATATCAATTTAAACACGCATACATGCTGTATAGACTCTTCAACACAATAATTTTAACAGGTCCGATACCAATATAAAGGCTCACAAGATATTTTAATTTGTTGCAAGGGTAACAAATATCCTGTTCTGGGTATACACTGTTTGCAAAAGTCTCAAATATTGGACGCTAGGCATATATGATATTTTAGCTCACCACAGCCAAAGGCTCGAAGGGGTATAGGCATACGGTATAGGCAATAGAAGCCCCCGTGGTGTTTGTATGTTTGTTTTGAGGTTTGGTGTAGTGGTTATGCTACTCGCCTTGTAAACCAGGGGTCGCAGGATCCATCCCGGGCTTCTCCAGACTTTCAGATGAGTCTTTAAACCGAGATCCCGTCTCCGTATGACCTTAGCAGTAGGTGAGACGTAAAACTCAAACACTCACTCACTCATAGTATAGGCAGTGGTCAGCCGTCCTCGTCCGCGTCAACACTTTCAAACGACATCTCCTCTGAAACCACTTGGCCAAATGAAATTACATGTAGAACCTCTTGGGAAGGTATTTGTATTGACTGAGTCACACGACCAATACATCCGCTATGCCCATATGTGATAAAACACCTTTAAAAATCTTTTTCTGACCGATGAACTTGAAATTTGGTATCAACATCAGGGACCCGGGCCCTACCAAGTTTGTTCAAATGACGACCTTTGGTTGACCTTGATCTGTTTTACGTTAAAAGCAAATTAGTCACTAAGACATTCCAATGGAAAAAAAGACAAAACGGTGCATTTTCTGATTGCATGGAAGGTTGTGGCATTTGCAATGAGCTTAATGGAATTTTATTAATTCCAAATGTCAAGGTCGTTTACTGACCTTCGCCCTGGATGGCTCAGAATCAGTATTTTATCTTCTTCTCCACTTAAACTGCTGGGATTACATGTGGAGCCTATACGGGAAAGGGGGGACGTAAGTTTGTTGGTAAGCACTGGGTCACATGACCAACATGGCCGTTATGCCAATATACGGCAAAAACATTTAAAAATCTTCTTCTCATGAATCTAACTGCCGATGACCTTGCAACTTGGTATGCAGCATCATGACCCTTCAAAGCTTGCTAAAATGATGACCTTTGGTTGACCTTGACGTGTTTTAGGTGAAAATCAAATTTGGACACTTTGTATGGAAAACAGGCAAAACAGTGGATATTTCTGATTGCATGGTTGCCTGTGGCATCAGAAATTATATTTGCAATAAGCTGAACGGAAGTTTATCAATTGCAAAGGTCAAGGGCATTTACTGATCTTTGTCATGGATGGCTCAGATTCAGTTTCTTTTTTCCTTCTTCTCCACATAAACTGGTGGGTTGATTAAAACCAAATTACACGTGAGTGAGAATGAAATTTTGTTCGTAAAGACTGGGTTACCAAACCAACATGGCCGCCATGCTCATATGTGGTAATAACCTTTAAAAATTTTCTGCTCGGAAACCAAATGGCTTATGACATTGAAAGTAGGTATGCGGCATCGGAGACTCGGGCCATACAAATTTTGTTCAAATGATGACCTTTGGCTTACCTTGACCTGTCTTACGTCAATGTCAAATTCGGTCATTTAGACATTTGTAGGGAAAAAGGCAAATCAGTAGAATTTACTGATTGCATGGTAGCCTGTTGCATCAGAAATATAATTTGTAATCAATTCCATTGCTCAAGGTCATAATGACCTTTGTCTTGGGTGGCTCAGATATAGTATTTTTATTTTCTTCTCCACTTAAACTGCTGGATGATTGAAACCAAATTATATATGGAGCCTCGATGGAAACGGAGAACGAAAGTTTGTTCGTAAGGACTAGGTCACAGGAACAATATGGCCACATTGCCCATATATGGTGAAAACCATTACAAATATTTTCCTCTGGAACCCAATGACCTTTAGGCTTAGTATATAGCATTAGGAAGCTGGGTCCTACCGCGTTTGTTCAAATGATGGCCTTTGGTTGACCTTGAGCTGTTTTACGTCAAGGTCAAATTTGGTCACTTATACATTTGTATCAGAAAGGTAAAGCAGTGGATTTTTCTGATTCTATTGTAGCCTGTAGCATCAGAATTGATATTTGCCGTCAGCTGAATGGAAGTTTATCAATTCCAAAGGTCAATATAATTTACTGACCTTTGTCTGAGGACCTAGATTCAGTATGGAAAACAATGCAAAACGCTGGACTTTCGGAATGCATGGTAGCCTATGGCATCAGAAATGATATTTACAATCAGCTTAATGGAAGTTTATCAATTCCAAAGGTCAAGGTCATTTACTGACCTTTGTCCTGAATGGCTCAGAATCAGGATTTTTATCTTCTTCTCCACTAAAACTGCTGTGCTGATTGAAACCAAATTACACGAAGAGCCTCTGTGGGATGAGGCAATGAAAAGTTATTCGTGGGATTATAGTCACATGGCCAAGATGGGCGACATGCCTGCATATGGTATAAACCACACGATCTCTGTTGAGCTTAGTGGCCCATAGGCCTCTTGTTTTTTATGTTCTTTTTTTGGTTTTGGTATAACGACACTTTAAAGGTTATTTAACTTATTTCGAGTCGAGTTTTTAATCAGAGATGGACAAAAACCGGAGTATCTGGAGAAAAATCGCATTACCTTCCATTGCAGAACCCGGCATCTCTCATGTGGCCCGGGGAAGACGCTAACCACAGCGGTGAGAGAGAGACCTAATGATTAAGAGTCAGCTCTCTCATTCACTAGGCGGGTATACATGAGTTAATTTGACATGATATGAAGTCATAAGGGACAGTGTTGCGCAGATGCAGCAGCATATATGTTAACTATATGCATGCATGTACACGAGATAAAATGACAATGATTATCAGTTTCCGACAACTGCACTTGACCCACATACTGATGTTGTTGTAATTGTAAACTCGGCCGCGCCTAGCACAAACGGGCCTTCGACAATACGTTGAGCGAAGTCTCAAATACAGTAACATTCCGCTATTAAGACCACCTAAACATAAGACTAAATCTGCTTTTATAAGCATATTTAGTAGGCTGTAGTTATTCTTTCTTAATTTTTTCTTTTCCGCATACAGTGTCATCTGGTCAGAGACCACCTTTGGGACTGTTCAAAAGTGGTATAAAAGACCACTTTTGAACAGTCGCAAATGTGGTCTTAATATAGGAATTTTACTGTACTTTGTCAAAATACAATATCTTTCCTGACTGCATGGGGAAGCTTTGTGTCAATGACAATCCATATAGTGCACAAAGACCTGCGCAGACTGATCTGAGATTTCGCTGGGCACATGCTCGATGACTCATTCATTATAGTGCGATCCATATGGCATACATTAGCTTATCTGGTCTAAAGCCTTTACATCCCTACAGGCACAAAACGTTGACTCAACATTGACACAGCGTTGAAACAACGTTTTCAACGTTGTTTCAACGTTGATTCAACGTTCAGCGCCTGCTGGGATGGGTTCATTTATTGCAAAATTTTAAGACGATTTCATCACGCGAACAAGTCCGTAAAATAAACACCCCCATTAAACACCACTTTATATAGAGAAAGCTGGGTTTAACGGGCTATTCATTATTTTCATTATTTCTGCTCCAAGACATAGGTTGTTGGTACTCAATGAGGCGGTTCTAACGAGCACCCATAACCTATCCCACTACAGCTGGTGTTAATGGAATGTGTGGCAGCCGTAAAAAGTTTCCCTGTCCTTGATCATAGTGTAGTTTGTATTTTCTTGTCAAAGGGACCATTGATTCCATTGTGGAAATAGTCATTGATAAGGCTTAATTGGCCGAAACTAGTTAGTCTGGCTCAGAAATATATAATACTTGTACAGTTCTGCGGTGTATTCTTTGTTTCCGAGGGATGACCCTTTTATAGAACACATTTGACGTCACTATAACTGGTGTTAATGGAAAGTGTGGCGGCCGTAAAAGTCTCCCTGTCCTTCACCACAGTGCAGTTTATATTTTCTTGTCCTTTGGAATCACTGATTCCGTTGTTGAGTTTTGAAAATATATGGTCACCGGTGAGGCCTAATTGAACGAAACTAGCAAGTCGTGTACACTCCATACTTTTCAGTTCTGTGGTGTATTCTTTGCTTCCTAAGGCTAGCACTTTTATAAAGCATATTTTTCCGCCATTTTTCAAAGGGAGACAACTTTTTGGACTTCCTGTTCGCTTTTCTATAAGCTCTGAACCACTAAAAATGGGTCAACTTATGAAGGAAAGACATTGCTCCACAGAAGCAAATTCTTTCCTTTAAGAGTTGACCCCGGTTGACATGGGAGACAAAAATACTTTTACAGGGGTTGCCCTCCCTGAATGTGTTCCCATTCCCCATAAGACATACTTTATTTCATGAGCGCTACCTTTGACCTGCTGAATCAGGTCCAAGGTTATATAACTTTTTTAATGCTCAACTCACTTGAGCATAAAATTTGTCCTGCTTAAATTTTTTAAGTGTCAACAATTGTTGGCATTTTAAGATTTTTGAGCAGGACAAACACGATTCTCTGCTAATTGAAGGAGGAAAATAACCCAATTTATTTGAATTTGAATTTCAATGCTCAGTTGAGTTGAGCATGAAACATGTTTTGTTACCTCGGGGCTAGGATATTAGTAGTGCCATGATGCTGATATATAATATATGGTTCTAATGCCATGATGCTGATATATGACGTATATCATTTTGCTCAAGTTATATCTTTGCATTTGATATGAAGCATATGCCCTGATGCGTGCCCCCGCAAATCGGGGCCTTGAGAAATAGATATGCTGCATGGTGCTTCCGGGCAGAGCTGAAACAGACCGAACTTGAGTACTGGTAAACGGCTAAGGTCTAAAGTAATGTGAGTCGGGCCGCACCTTAAACCCTAGTGGTTTCGATGGGCAGTAGGGCTTGAGATGTCATTTCATCTGAATGTCGGGTAAAATTCCACAAAATCGGAAGCAGCGTCTTTTAAATGATCTATATAATGTTGACGGGGACGAAAACCTCAACTAAAACAAACAAATATGACCTGATGCAGTATATAACATATTCAAATGAAGAGTATGACTGACCTCCGATGTCAGACATGCTGACAAATGATATTGAGTATATATTGTGGAAATTTAGCTCATATACCATAATGATCCTAAGTATTGGGATAGACAGGCCTAAGAAAACAGTGCAGACCCAGATCAGGAGCAGTCTGATCATGGTCTTCACTGTTTCCCATTCGGCTGCACCTTTTGGACTCCTTACTGGAACATGAAACAAATACAGTAGAACCTCGATGGCTCGAACACCGATGCCTCGTTTACTATGGCTGAGTCGAACCCGTTCTTGAGTCCCTAGGAAATTCCCTAAGAAGATGTGCGGGATAAGAAAGGCGATTTTCGACTTTTATCTTGCAAATGTATGCTGTGTGTACTCATTAGAATCGCCTCGATGAGGCGATTCTCATGAGTACACACAGCATACATTTTTATCACAGAACACCAAAAAGATATCGCAAAATTAGCCCCGTTATGCCTCCAAGCAGTAACCCACAGTGGCTCGAACTACCCCTGTCTCGAACAGATTTTCGTCGTCCCAAAGGTGTTCGAGCAATCGCAGTTCGACTGTATGTTAAAATTTCAGGAGAACTACAGCAAGCCCTCAAGGTGTTTGAAGTCTTAGGATTTTAACGGTAGTCATACAGTTCGTGACTTTAAAGGAATAAATTACACCAAGTAAATTGTTAGTCAAAATGGGTGCGGCTGAACATAGGATAAATTTGTTCTCTGCTTACCGGAATTATCTGTCCACATACTCCAACTGGCTCATGCCTTGTTTGGCAAAGGAAATTTCCATCTGAAATGGGTAACAAAAACTTGTCCTTAATCGAGGCTTGTCGAGCGAAAAACAGTCACGGTTCGACCAAGTATGCACGTGGTAGACAAATATCAGCCTGCCTGGCCACTCAGTCAGAATGCAGTATTCCCAGTTTGTACGAAGAGGGACAATATAAGGATCTAATATGGGCTCCCAGGAGGCACATGACGTAATTGTGACGTCACATGAACGACGGTACAAGCATGACGTTTATGTAACGTCACATCTACGTCGGTGCAACGTCGTGAAGTTGCACCGACGTTTATTTGACGTTGCCCTTGCGACGTGTGGCTGCTGGGTTCTGTTGTAGATGGGCGTTTCTAACCAGAGGGATGACCGTGCTGAGCGGAACCGAGACTACTACGCCGAGGGTTGTAAACGCCCATTTACAACGGAACCCCATATAACATTATTTTTCTTGCACTTTTCATTTAACTTTATTTAACGTTATATTTTTTCGCGCACCATACTTATGTAGTCTCCCTGGGTAAGAACACTACGGTAAGAACAGAATTTCTATCCCTTGCTAAAACCATGGATGTCCTTATATGGTGTGCAAGAAATTGAATTAATTGCAGTGCAAATCGAAAACTGATAATTAGGGTCTTCGAGGATACGTTCTACGTTCCTTTCAAGATAATGTCGCTCAGTCGAGCCGATTGTTAGTCAAAGGAGGGCGAAAAGCAGGACATCCGTTGAAAAAAACACCTGGCCTTTCGTTGCAGTACCGTTGGCGTCTTACCTGTGACCTGAGCAGAATTCGGACCAGAGCGGTGTGAGATATAATATTCAAGAGTCATACCTCCTCACGACTAGGCCACGTCGGTCCATGAAGTTAAAAGATAAAGATAAAATAAAGATGAAACTCTATTTAACGTCGCATATCCGAAAACAATAACATAAGCTCTGTAGAGCTTTTATTGCGACAAACAAAGTATCTTTTAACAAATAATTACCTACCTTCATTTATCTTCCTAGGACTACCCCTGATAATGCGAGCATCAGCCAAGGGAACTCTTAGTACCATTATTCACGTCTTTGGTAAGGCGCGGCCGGGGATCGAACCCGCGTCCGCCCATTCCCGAAGCGGACGCTCTACCACTGAGATATCGGGGCCGGTAAAGTTAAGGTATTCCTGCAAATTAATGTTTGCTCTGCGGATAAATCAGCTACCAAAGATGACGAAAAGACCGGGTTACGATTAGAGCGCGCGGATAGGCAGATGCTTAAAAAGCTGATACATGTATGAATCAGGCTGTGCTGAACGCATACGTTTGTTGCATCCCTAAACGTCCGACATCCCTAAGTGTCCGACAAAATTTTAATTTCTCACAAAATTGTTGGAAACGGTGGGGAATGTTCAATTATGACATTTTAAGGGAAAATTTCGAAAAAAAATTTCTCGAAAATATTCGAAATTTAACTTCATTTTTTTCTTGTCGGACACTTAGGGATGACCCATGCATCCCTAAGTGTCCGCCATCCCTAAATGACCGACAACATGAAGATTGACTAAGAAAGCGTTTTTATTGTTAATAATCAATCAATGATAAATAAAAAGACAAATTCAACGTTAAACCTATGTTAAAAATGTTCACCTTTGGAAATAAGCACTGCAATATATGGATCCGAATATACCGGCATCCTTAGATGTCCGCCAGCATGACACAATCTTAGTTTCTTGGGAAAATGTCCAAAACGGTGGATAATGATCAATTGTGACATTTTAAGTGAAAATTTCGCTTTTTTTTCTCGAAAATATTCGAAATTTAACTTCATTTTTTTCTCTTGTCCGACACTTAGGGATGACCCATGCATCCCTAAGTGTCCGCCATCCCTAAATGTCCGACAACATGAAAATTGACTAAGAAAGCATTTTTATTGTTAATAATCAATCAATGATAAATAAAAAGACAAATTCAACGTTAAACCTATGTTAAAAATGTTCACCTTTGGAAATAAGCATTGCAATATATGGATCCGAATATGTCCTCAATCTCTAGATGTCCACCAGCATGACAAGTAACTTGGAAAATAGTTCTTACCGCTAATAATGAATAATGATTTATAAAGAAAAAGGTGAAGTAATTAAACCTATGCTAAAAAAGAATACCTTCGGACATATGCATCTTGATTGATATACACCTAAGGGGCCGTTAACATGAAAAACGGCTGATAAAGTAATTTTATCATTAATAATCAAATATTATTAATTTGAAAAGTCAAATTAAAACGTGAAACCTATAATTTATAACTGGAGTTCCATGTGGCATAAATAGAGAATCTAACGAGTGCTCATGTATTACTGAATTTATTAAACGAGTTTAGGAACAAGTAAAACATGCGAGGCTTTGCCGAGCATTTTATGCCTTTCCCCGCAACGAGCCTAATAAATTCAACAATACACGATCACGAATGCAAGATTAAATTTATTTTCGGTTTTGGATTTTACGGCCCTTTCAAGATTATTTTACTCATATCGAGCCGATCGTTAATCAGAGGTGGGCGAAAAACCGGAGTACCCGGGAAACACCACCTGACCTTCCGTCACTCGTGACCCGAACGAGGCTCGAACCTAGGGCGGTGAGACACCTTATGACTAAGAGTCAGCTTAACGTTTAACCAGAATACTCCAGTAGCTACGATGTGAACTGTACACAAAGTATGGAAGTGCGTGTTAAAACAAGTCCATGGGGGTACCTTGTCAGTATGCTCAAAATCAGAAATGAAATTAGTCAGGTCACTAGATCACGATCTTTTTCGATCTCTTACTATGACGTACACTGAATTTCTGGTATTTCAGACACTGATTTTGCAGGTTTCATTTGTTATGTTCTTTCTTTGTATTTTTACACCGAGTATCCTCTAATAAGAGACAACCTTTAGGACTTTGCAAAATTAGTCCAAACGTAGTCTGAAAGTTTCAAAGGAATTTTATTGTAGTTGGCTCAAACACGTAAAAATTATATACATGTAATAAAAACATTATCCATGGCATGGCAAAACGCGCCCATTACGAAAACACGCCTATACAAATACATTGCCACATTTATCGCCGAAAAAATGAAAATTTTATGATGAAAATTTGTGATATTTTTCTTATTTCTGCTCAAAATATAGATTGTGGGCACTCGTTAGAACCGCCTCATTGAGGCGGTTCTAACGAGTACCCACAATCTATATTTTAGAGCAGAAATAAGAAAAATAAGGTATACCCCCAGAAATCCCAGTTTTACTATATAAAAGTGGGGTGCAAGGGGGTCAAAATTATATAAAGTGTTTTCGTGATGGCTACCAAAATAAGCCAGTCTTGCTTATCTATATATACCTCAAATGATATTAGGTAGTCGATAAGGAACCGTCTTCATTATAAAGAAACTAGAAACGGTGATCTTTCCTGCCAATTTTTCATTCCGCGGAGGTGAAAGCTTCGGAATATCGTTAAAACTTCATCATGTTAAACAGATTTCAAAGCAATATAAGGCCCCCGCCCATAGGGGCTTGAAGAAATATATGGGCTGTTTGATGCTTCCACGCAGAGCTGAATCCGGTCCGCACACTAGTACTGGTAAACCGATTAGAGGATCTAAGCCTGTCCAGGAACCGCGGTGCGAGGCGGACCGTCCATGCTAATAAACCCTATTGGTTTCATTGGGCGACAGGGC
Organism: Lucinisca nassula; assembly: GCA_963580285.1. Classification (NCBI taxonomy): domain Eukaryota; kingdom Metazoa; phylum Mollusca; class Bivalvia; order Lucinida; family Lucinidae; genus Lucinisca; species Lucinisca nassula. Next base: position 95,054,959 of record OY757022.1, read on the forward strand.
TTGAGATGTCATTTCATCTCAATGTCGGGTAAAAGTCCCACAAAATTAGAAGCAACGTCTCCAAAATGACCTTTAAAGTGTTGACGGGCACGTTAAACCTCAAATCAAACAAACAAATTAAAGCAATAGTTTATTATTTTCTTGCCAGAATTCTGAGACTGATTTTTGGAGCGTAGCTGTTGCAGCGTAGCTCCAGTGAAATGAGAAGTGATTTCGGCACTTCTTTCGGTGTTACTGCGTATGACCAAACCACCAGTGAGAACATAGTACCCCGTGTTAACATAGTAGATTATTACGCCATGCGGTATCTTCTTATAGATTGCTTCACAGACGACCTATTTCAAACGGAATAGATGAATATTGTTAATAGATGAACTGCGTATCAGTCTAATCTTTTTATAGTTCAGTTCATATAATCCAGTTTACAGCCCACTTGTACCATAAAATCCCAAACCTGGCAACTTGCAAACAGGACAAACCCAGATCAGATACCATAGAACGCGAAATACCATAGAAAAGGTTCAGCCATTTTTGCCAAATATTTCGTGGAAGCCACAACCTGACAACCCCTGATTTTAAAATGAACTCATTCCATACTGATATAAGGTGTTTTGAGGATTCCATTCGTTTAAAATGGGTTAAAAGTACGCAGTGTGGGTCGATAATGTTTTACCAAAATAAGACAGTTGGAATGAGTTTGGACAGGTGCACGTAAAGACTTATATTGTAAGCAGTAAATTTTGCAGTTTACACACAGATGAGACGCCACTTGTTGTAGCGTCTGATCTGGGTCTGCTATGTTTGTCCCTAAAAAGAAAAGGCTGCTAGACAAATACTCAGAGTATGGGTTAATGTGTGTGTGGGGGGGGGAGTGTGTGTGTGTGTGTGGGGGGGGGGGACAATGTTACTTTTTTAAAGCACCTGTCTGCGTCCTAGGCATATGACCATAAATAAAGCAAATTATCAGCTCAGACGCAAGTTCGATACCTGCCGGGTTCGGCAACATTCTTTCCAGGAGATTGATCGTGAAATTTGTTCCACGGTGGTTCTATCCCTTTTGCTGATTCAAGAAGGGCAGTTGTTGGTTTCCGGTAAAAGACTGTGCACTGTGCTGTATTCACAATATCTAACCAAAGAAATTGCCTTAATGCCAGATCATTTCATAAATGACCTCGTCGAGGCACTTTATTTTTATATTATAATAACGGAGTATAATGTCTAAACGTCTTCAAATCTTCCTATGGATTGATATTGACAATAACTAACCCAAGAAACTGTCGTATGCAAGATCACTTCATAAATGGCCTCACCGATGCAATATATATTTAGAAAAATGTTAACAGAGTATAATGTTCAAACCTCTCTGAATTTTCCGATCATTTTTGGCATTCGGATTGATATTGACAATACCTAACCCATGAGGCTGTTTTATGCAAGATTACTTTATGAATGGCCTCGCCGAGGCAAAATAATATAAAAAATGAATACGGAGTATAACATCTAAACCCGGCTTTGATCATTTTCGGCATACAGGTTGATATTGACATTACATAACCCGCAAAATTGCCTTATGCCAGATTACTTTACAAACGGCCTCGCCTAGGCAAACTGAAAAATTATTTCGAAGTGTAACTTCTAATCTACTTGGAATATTTTGACAACTGTTAGCATACAGATAGATAATGTACAGATCTAACCAACGGGATTCCTGAATGCCCAATTTCTTTATTTTAGCCTCGGCAAGGTAAAAAAATTCATCCACTGACACGGTCGTATAACTTTCAAACCGATGGGCATATTTTTTATAAAGTTTTGCATGCAGATGTAAATTGACAAGGTCAAGCCAATGATATTGTCTAATGCCAGGTTGCTTTATAAACAGCCTCACCGAGGCAATTTTTAAAGACTGATTACGGATGTATAACTTATAAACTGCTGGGAAAATTATGATAATTTTTCACATGAAGATAAACATCATCAAGACTTGTGTAATGCAAGATAAATAACCTCCCCGAGGTAATTTTTCAAAAACTGATTACATACAATAACTTTAAAGCCGCCAAACATTTTTTGCACGAACTATAGCTCAGCAGAAATCTTCAAGTAAACTGTAGAACTGCATGGTTGCTGTATTGCTCAAAAACATGGATTGTGGGTACTTGATAAAACTGCCTCGTCAAGGCGGTTCAATCAAGTCCCCACAATCAATGTTTTGAGCAGAAATAAGAAAATATCAAAATTTTGTATCTTAAAATTTCCATTTTTTTGCCCAAAAATTGACAAAGTCTTTGTACAGGCGTGTTTTCGTGATGGTTGTTGCGGGGTCTAAACCTTAGTTAATTTCAATATAGGCTGTGTTGCTTTGACACGACTTCTGGCCCAAAATAGCTTCAAACAGCTATGTTCATTGGATCAATATGAGCCTGAATTAAAATACCAATCAGACGCTAAATCAAATTATCAAAGCTACGCCCCATCAGCACTCTCAGTGCTTTGATTGAAAATATTTTAGTACACACTTGGTAAGGTCATATTGCATAATACCTAGGTTTCTCCTATAAACATGCAGATCTCAGCGGACGTGATGTCACGCCGAACTATAGTATGTCGATAGAGTCTTTAGACGAACAGCAAGGACTCTGATAAGACCATGCGTATGCGAAGGCTGATCTAAGTATTTGCTGTCACACAGGTTTCCTTCCCAGCAAGCACACGTCGTCAGGGTAACGTCACATCAACGTCGGTGCAACGTCATGACGTTGCACCGACGTTGATATGACGTTGCATAAACGTCATGACCTTGTACCAAGTGCCAATGTTGATGCGACGTCAGAATTACGTCATGTGCCTGCTGGGCAGATGTAGTCATGATCCAGCTAACAGATGTTGTTCATGGTAAGCATATTCATATATCGAAAACAAATTGAAAATTTAACACCAAAAAATGATGTTTTTTATTTCAGATGTTTCTTTTTTTTTTCTTATATTTTTCTTATTTCTGCCCAAAACATAGATTGTTGGAACACGTTAGAACCGCCTCAGCGGGGCGGTTCTAACGAGTACCCACAATCTATGTTTTTGAGCAGAAAAAAAAATAGTGGATACCCCTGTAAACTCCAGTTTTACTATATACATTGTAAAAGTGGAGTTTAGGGTGGTCAAAATAATATAGGCGTGTTTAAGTGAGGAAAAGTTAAAAAGTAAAGGGGAAAAACTCTGTCTTACCTATAGGTATTGTTTTCCCTTGTATTTTATCCGTCCAGCCGGCGTAGTATCTGAGGTTCATGACCGTCCCTTGTAAATCTATGTAAAATGAATTACTGAACGGCTTGCCGTTGTCCAGAGTCTCTAAGCTCTGTAACAGAAGTGAACTTGAACTGTCAGAGGATCTGACTATAGCCCCGCTATAGCCCAGTCGGAGGAGAAAGACTCATGAATTAAAGGTAAAGACTTGTGAGAGGGTTAAATCCCTAACAAGGTACCTACGCCTTATAGACTTTTCGCGTTATTAGATCTGAAAACCAGTCTAAGTTAAAAAATAAGTTTTGGATAATGAAAAAAGCACATGCACATCTTCAGACCTATATGAAAACACCTGTTAAGTTTCAAAAGGATTGACCTAGAACTGTAAGAGGAGTTGCGATCAAAAGGTAGCTACTCCCTATACATTTTAACATTAGTAGATCTCAAAAATTGTCTAAGTTAAAAAAGGTGAAATAAGTGAAAAAAAATATTTAAGGACAATGAAAAAAGAATATGCACATCTTCAGACCTATATGAAAACACCTGTAAAGTTTCAAAAGGATTGACCTAGAACTGTAAGAGGAGTTGCGGTAACAAGGTAGCTACTCCCTATACATTTTAACATTAGTAGATCTCAAAAATTGTCTAAGTTAAAAAAGGTGAAATAAGTGAAAAAAAAATTATTTAAGGATAATGAAAAAAGAATATGCACATCTTCAGACCTATATGAAAACACCTGTAAAGTTTCAAAAGGATTGACCTAGAACTGTAAGAGGAGTTGCGGTAACAAGGTAGCTACTCCCTATACATTTTAACATTAGTAGATCTCAAAAATTGTCTAAGTTAAAAAAGGTGAAATAAGTGAAAAAAATTATTTAAGGATAATGAAAAAAGAATATGCACATCTTCAGACCTATATGAAAACACCTGTAAAGTTTCAAAAGGATTGACCTAGAACTGTAAGAGGAGTTGCGGTAACAAGGTAGCTACTCCCTATACATTTTAACATTAGTAGATCTCAAAAATTGTCTAAGTTAAAAAAGGTGAAATAAGTGAAAAAAATTATTTAAGGATAATGAAAAAAGAATATGCACATCTTCAGACCTATATGAAAACACCTGTAAAGTTTCAAAAGGATTGACCTAGAACTGTAAGAGGAGTTGCGGTAACAAGGTAGCTACTCCCTATACATTTTAACATTAGTAGATCTCAAAAATTGTCTAAGTTAAAAAAGGTGAAATAAGTGAAAAAAATTATTTAAGGATAATGAAAAAAGAATATGCACATCTTCAGACCTATATGAAAACACTTGTAAAGTTTCAAAAGGATTGACCTAGAACTGTAAGAGGAGTTGCGGTAACAAGGTAGCTACTCCCTATACATTTTAACATTAGTAGATCTCAAAAATTGTCTAAGTTAAAAAAGGTGAAATAAGTAAAAAAAATTATTTAAGGATAATGAAAAAAGAATATGCACATCTTCAGACCTATATGAAAACACCTGTAAAGTTTCAAAAGGATTGACCTAGAACTGTAAGAGGAGTTGCGGCAACAAGGTAGCTACTCCCTATACCTTTTAACATTAGTAGATCTCAAAAATTGTCTAAGTTAAAAAAGGTGAAATAAGTGAAAAAAATTATTTAAGGATAATGAAAAAAGAATATGCACATCTTCAGACCTATATGAAAACACCTGTAAAGTTTCAAAAGGATTGACCTAGAACTGTAAGAGGAGTTGCGGTAACAAGGTAGCTACTCCCTATACATTTTAACATTTGTAGATCTCAAAAATTGTCTAAGTTAAAAAAGGTGAAATAAGTGAAAAAAATTATTTAAGGATAATGAAAAAAGAATATGCACATCTTCAGACCTATATGAAAACACCTGTAAAGTTTCAAAAGGATTGACCTAGAACTGTAAGAGGAGTTGCGGTAACAAGGTACCCACTATCAAATATTACAGACAGACAGAAAGACAGACAGACTGACAGACAGACAGACAGACAGACGGAATTCCGGACAAGCCAAATCCAATATAGCCCCCACTTTTTCAAAGCGGGGCTATAACAATATGAAACAAAATTGTGTGTTATGATAAACTCCTATGCAAATCGCATTTTATATAGATTTTACAAGCGCATTAGTTTTGTTTGATTTGAGGTTTAACGTCCCCGTCAACACTATAAAGGTCATTTTTGAGACGTTGCTTCCAATTTTGTGGGACTTTTACCCGACATTGAGATGAAATGACATCTCAAGCCCTGTCGACCAATGAAATCAGTAGGGTTTATAAGCATGGACGGGCCGACTCGCAACGCGGTTCCTGGACAGGCTTATATCCTCTAAGCGGTTTACCAGTACTCGTGTGCGGGTCGGTTTCAGCTCTGCGTGGAAGCATCTTGCAGCAAGCGCTTAAGTAGTATATTTCTTATTTCTCATCAAAATACATTATAATGATGAAAACACGCCAATACAAATACATAGTAAACTCTACCGCCGAAAAAAAGGAAAAAATTAAGCTGAAATCTTTTTTATTATTATTATTTTTCTTATTTCTGCTCAAAATATAGATTGTTGGTACTCGTTAGAACCGCCTCGTCAAGGCGCTTCTAACGAGTATCCACAATCTATATATTATAGCAGAAATAAGAAATATAAGGTTTACCCATGTAAACCTCAGTTTTACTATATAAAAGTGGGGTTGAAGGGGTCAAAATTATATAGGCGTGTCTTCGTGATGTAGATACACTTTCATCCGAAAGACAAAATTTCTGCAACCAAGACTAGTTAGGATTACACATGTCATGTATCGTGGGTGTGATGTCCGAATGAAAGCTACATTAGACTAGCCGACGATATTTTTTGTTCCGCATAACGAAAACATACGGAACCCGGGAAGGGACATGATTTTTTATTTTTATTATGTTGTGCAAACAAGATAATACCTTGAGCGGACAAGATATTATCTTGTTCGGACAACATATTATCTTGGGCGGACAATATATTATCTTGTGCGGACTAGCAATTATCTTGTGCCGACAAGATATCTTGTTCGCACAAGTGCGCACAAGATATTAAGTTGTTCGAACAAGATATTATCTTGTCCGCACAAGATAATATCTTGACCGCAGAACATAGATCTTGTGCGGACAAGATAATTTCTTGTGCGCACAAGATAACATCTTGTCCGGACAAGATATTATCTTGTTTGCACAACTTAATATCTTGTCCGCACAAGATAGTATGTTGTGCGAACAAGATAATATCTTGTCCGTGCAAGATAATATCTTATGTTGTGCAAACAAGATAATACATTGTGCGAACAAGATAATATCTTGTCCGCACAAGATAATATGTTGTCCGCACAACATAAATTATGTTGTCCGCACAAGAAAATATCTTGTCTGCACAACATATTATTTTGTTCGCACAACTTAATATCTTGTTCGCACAACATATTAAAAAAAGAAAAATTATGTCCCTTCCCGGGTTCCGTAAAAAAACACGCCTATTCAAACACTTTGCAAATTTTTCCTCCGAAAAATGGGAAAAATATGAGGAGAGAAAATGTTATATTTTTCTTATTTCTGCTCAAAATATAGATTGTGGGTACACGTTAGAACCGCCTCGATGAGGCGGTTCTAACGAGTACCAACAACCTATATTTTAGAGCAGAAATAACTCAAATAAGGTTTACCCATATAGACCCAGTTTTACTATATAAAAGTGGGGTTCAAGGGGTCAGAATCATATAGGCGTGTTTTCGTGATTGGTTTTACGGCCCTTTCAATATAAGTAACTTATTTAGAGCCGATCGTTAATCAGAGATGGGCGAAAACCGGATTACCAGGAGAACAACCACCTGACCTTTCGTTGCAAAAGTTGGCACCTAAAATGTGAACCTATTGTGATAAAGTTGTCGGTTTTGACTCTATGCATGGCACAGCTGGGGTCATCTTCTAATTTCTTTTTAAACCATACTTTCTCAGTATTTAATGTAACTCAGACAACTAAAATGAATGCATAGCACAGAAACCCTGCCTTTCTGTTTATAAAGTTTTGGGTTTGTCTTGTAATATATTTTACTGACATGTTAACAATTAAGTTATGGCTGTTATATTGGTAGAGTGTCCGCTCCGGGGAACGGGAGGTCTCGGGTTCGATCCCGGGCCGCAACATACCAAAGTCGTTAAAAATGGTACTAGCTGCTCCTCGCTTGGCACTCAGATTTACGGGGTAGAGCTAGGACTGGTCGATCCAGTGTCAGGATAATGTGACTGGATGTGGTATCATGTAATGTGTCTGGGACATGATACTCTAGTGAGGCAGCACTATAAACGTGAGCATTGAGCTCCCTGTCGCAACCAGACACCGTCATGATATGACTGAAAAATTGTTGAAAGAGACGTTAAACCCGAATTCACACACACACACACACACACACATGGCTGTTATATTCGACGAAGTGTCCTGGTGTTTGAAAGACGCGGGTACACCCATTACTTATTGACAGATCGGTTTATGTTCAGAACCGATGCAATCCATTAAGAAAGTAAAAGAAAATGGTGCAACTCGTAACGTATTTGAGAAAAGAAAACAAACGAGCTCTTAGGCAAACAACCAAATATTTAAAATGGCAAAAGGCTCAGAAAATAGAGTTCTGCTTAAGCCTGTAAAGAGCGTGGGCGGTGTTGCACATTTCATCAATAAAACCGGGTCTGCTATTTTCGTTCGTGTGTGTGTGTGTGTGTGTGTGTGTGTGTGTGTGTGTGTGTGTGTGTGTGTGTGTGTGTGTGTGTGTGTGTGTGTGCGTGCGTGTTGTGTGTGTGTATTCTTTGCTTCCAAAGGATCTAACTATTCAGAACTTATTTCTCTTCACTGCAGCTGGTGTTGTGCCATGTGGCTGCCGTAAAAATTCTCCCCGTACATCATCACAGTGCAGATTATATTTGCTCGTCCTTCTTTTGGATCATTGAGTTCATTTAGAATCATTTTTAAAATAGTTTAAGCCGTTGCTAGAGGGCGTGGCCGGAGCTGAACAATTCTGTACGGGGTGGGGTTGGCGGGGGGATGTATTCTTTGCTTCCAAAGGATCTAACTATTCAGAGCTTCTTTCAATAAAAACTACTCGTACCATAAAATATTAGGTACTTACCGCCATATAAATCCTATCCCTCTCAATAAGATCAGCGAGCTTGTTGAGTAACAACCCTCGTTTACTGGCGTCCATGTTTCTCCATTCAGAGCCATGCTCAAAAGCTTTCTTTGCGGCTGCTACTGCTTTATCAACATCAGCCTATAGAATCAGAATTGTTACTGGTGACACGTCAAATGACATTCATACACCAGGAAAATGTTGCTACATTCAGTTTTTAACCCTTGTCCTGCTGAATATTCTAATATGCCACACCCACTACCGATTATCAACCAATCAGATTACATGATGCAAATTATTGCAACAAATTCACAATCTGAATGGCAAACAATGTAGGTCCTGATAAGATGGCTTCGTCAGAAGCCATCTGATCTGGATCTACATTGTTTCAAAGATAAGGCATATCCGGGATTAGCAGGACAAGGGTTAAGAACGATCCGTGGTGATAAAGATAGCACACACATTTTGTGAGGTTTTCTTGAACCCGTTTCTGAAGTGGATACTTCCATCTTTGAATTGATACACATCTATTCATGTAACAAGGGGTTTAGACATACAGTCAATTTCCTATAATAAGACCACCTTTAGGATTGTTCAAAAGTGGTCTTTAAGACCACGTTTGAACAGTCCCAAAGGTGGTCTCTGACAAGAGGACACTTTATGCAGTAAACACAAAGAAAGAATAACTGCAGCCTACTAAATAAGCTTTTAAAGGCAGAATTAAATTTAGGTGGTCTTATAGCACTGTATTCTAAAGATGTTTTGTTGAAACCTGTATTGACCGTTTCAACCTCTTACACCGATACCGAGAAGCTCGCGGCGTGGTGTAGTGGTTGTGCTACTCTCCTCATAAACCAGGGGTCGTGGGTTCGACCCCGGGCTTCTCCAGATTTTCAGATAAGTCTTTAAACCGAGTCCTGTCTCCGTATTGGGTGGACGTCTGTTTGTTTGTATTGGACTTTAACGGCCCAGCCAACATTATTTTGGGTTAATTTTGAGCCGGTCAGTTTACCTTTCCACAGATTTTCTGATCAGGCGTATACATGTAGAGGTTAACCAGTATAGTGCACATTTTATCGCCAGAAACTGACAACCGCCCTTCTTGAATCAGCGGAAGGGGGGGGGGGGGAAATGACCGTAGAAAAGATTTCATGATCAATTTCCACGAAAGAAAGTTGCCGACTCCGACAGGTATCGAACCTGCGTCCTCCTGATCAGTCAAACGCGCATCCGACTGAGCTACCGAGGCTGGCATTAGTGGGACATACAACTCGTAGAACTCAAATGCACACATGCGCCGATACAGATACCTATGCAAAAAGTGTAGTTCCTGATGAGACCGCCCGTTTCCGTATGACCTTAGCTGTTGGTGGGACGTACAACTCAAATACACACATACACCGATACAGATACCTATTGAAACAGTGTAGATCCTGATGAAACGGCTCATGATGAGTCGTTTCATCAGGATCTACACTGTTTCCGTTCTGTTAATGCTGTCAATGATGTTGACTTAACCTTCTACGCAGGTACATATATTTAGCAAGGATTGGCGTGACCAAATTAGAAGAGAGAAGATCTCGAGCTCGCTACAGAATTTCAGGGGTGAAAGGGATAGGGCTAATGGAAATGTAGGACTTTTTAGAGATATTTATTTAATTATAAGCATCATTAGTTTAAACATATTTATTTGATTACCAACATTTATCATATGACGTCGCGTCTGAGAGTGTAATAAAGCCATGTATTATTTTCGATAATCCACTAGTGGATTAAATATGCAAATTAGCTAGATACGTCCCGTAACGTTACATGTACGACGTCCTTAACGACGTCGCGTTTATTAATGGCGGAATATTGATATTTTTGTAAACAATCGTGAATAAAATGCGTTTTAAACGTCATATGATAAATAGAATCTTGCATTCGTGCTCATGTATTATTGAATTTATTAAACTCGTTGAGTAAAAGGGATAAAATGCTCGGCAAAGCCTCGCATTTTATCCCTTTTCCTCAACTCGTTTAATAAATTCAATAATACATGAGCACTCATGTAAGATCCTCTATATTACATACATACAATACATAAAAGTACAATGTCAAGGGTTAGAACGACAGCTCAAAGCTTGTAGAGTTCTTTTCCTTTGGTGCATACAATAGAACACTGTGCTATATTTGGCTGCTTTCAATACATATCAAATAGTAAGTCACAGATATTTTGGAGAAACAAAAAATGGATTACAACTATGGATAAAAACACACCAATAGAAAGAGTTCGACGATGTGGATTGTTATTACCTTATAATTCGTTATAGAAAAATAAACTTGCTTAATATGAAGATGAGGTTAGAAAAAAAAATTGAGAGGGAGATTGGGGATGTATGCGTGTAAAAGCTCTTTATGAACTGTGTCTGATCAAAGATGATTTGTTTGTTTGATTTGAGGTTTAAAGTCCCCGTCAACACTGTAAAAGTAATTTTGGAGACGTTGCTTCCAATTTTGTGGGACTTTTACCCGACATTGAGATGAAATGACCTCTCAAGCCCTGTCGCCCAATGAAACAAATAGGGTTTATTAGCATGGACGATCCGCCTCGCATCGCGGTTCCTGGACAGGCTTAGATCCTCTAAGCGGTTTACCAGTACTAGTGTGCGGGCCGGATTCAGCTCTGCGTGGAAGCATCATGCAGCCCATATATTTCTTCAAGCCCCTATGGGCGGGCCTTGGTAACTCAGTAGGATGCGTGGCCAAGTGGTGTTAACGCGGTCGTGGGTCCGATACCCGCCGATTGGCAACATTCTTTCTTTGAAACTGATAATGAGAAACATTTTCTACAGTCTTTTTCTCTGTTCTGCCAAGTGCAGCTGTCAGTTTCTCACGAACGAATATACAATAGAACTTCGATGGCTCGAACTCCGATGGCTCGTTTACCATGGATGTGTCGAACCCATTCTTGAGCGAAATCCTCTACATAAGAAATCGTGGGGGATGAGTAAGGAGATTTAAGTCTTTTATCTTGCAAATGTATGCTGTGTGTACTCAACAGAATCGCCTCGATGAGGCGATTCTAATGAGTACACACAGCATACATTTTCATTATAAAATACCGAAAAGATGTCTAAAAGTATCTCGTTATGCCTCCTGGCACTCTCCCTCAGTGGCTCGAACTACCCCTGTCTCAAACAGATTTTCGAGATCCCAAAGGTGTTCGAGCCATTGAAGTTCGACTGTACACAGTTTGTTTGTTTGATTTGAGGTTTAACGTCCACATCAACACTGTATGAGGTAATTTTGGAGACGTTGCTTCCAATTTTCCGATATTGATTGGCCCCCGCCCATCGGGGCTTGAAGAAACAGATGGGCTGCATGATGCGTCCACGCAGAGCTGAAACCGACCGCACACGAGTACTAGTAAACCGCTTTGAGAATCTAGGCAAAGTGATGCGAGTAGGACCGTTCATGCATATAAACTCTATTGGTTTCATTGGGCGACATGACTTGAGATGTCATTTCATCTCAATGTTGGGTAAAAGTCCCACAAAATTGGAAGTCACGCCTCCAAAATGACCTATACATTGTTGACGGGGACGTTAAACCTCAAATCAAACAAACAAGCAAAACCCGATATTGAGATGACATGGCATCTGTAATGAAATGAAACCAATAAGGTTTATAAGCATGGACGGTCCGACGCGCATCCCGGGCAGGCTTAGATCCTCTTAGCTGTTTCCCAGTACTCGTATGCGATCGGTTTCAGCTCTGCGTGGAAGTATCATACAGCCCATCTATTTCTCCAAGCCCCGATGGGCGGGGGCTTGAATATGCGCTGTACTGGCTAACAGCTGCTGGGAAAAGTGTAAACTGGCCATCTCGATATAACCTAAATAGTTCTGACTGAGGCAAACGAACCAGTATTGCCTTTGTATCAGTGCGCTCTCTGCGTGGCGATTTCAAAAGCGATGCACAGCGGGCGTGCAATGTCGCATTGTTGCCCTCTCAAAATGTTGTACTGTATGATTAAACAAGATGTGTTTGTGAAACACGAACATGTCCCCGGGCATGGTCATTTTGTTTTTCAAAGTTGGTCACAGTTCAAGGTCAAGGTCATTGGTGGAAAGCCTTTGCCACAAGTAACTTACATGTCAAATATGAAGGCTCTGTCTTAAATGGCCCAAAAGTTATGAACAATAATATTTTTTTCTTTAAAAGTAGGTCATAAGCCAAGGTTACGGGTAAAAAAATGCATGAATGTAAAGCGCTTGTCACAAGGAACCTACATGCCAAATATGAAGGCTGTATCTCAAACGGTACAAAAGTTATGACCAATATTAACTTTTTTATGTAGGTCAAAGGTCAAGATCAAGGTCACAGATCAAAATTTTTGTGTGACTGTAAAGCTCTTGTCACAAGAAAACCTACATGCAAAATATGAAGGTCTATCTCAAACGGTTCAAAAGTTATGACCAAAATGTTACTTTTTATTGTAAGTAGGTCAAAGGTCAAGGTCAAGTTCACAGGTCAAATTTTTTTGTGTGAATGTAAAGCTCTTGTCACAAGAAACCTATATGCTAAATATGAAGGCACTATCTCAAAAGGTATAGAAGTTATGACCAAAATGTTATTTTTTATTTTAAGTAGGTCAAAGGTCAAGGTCAAGGTCACAGATCAAATTTTGTTTTGCACGAATGTAAAGCTTTTGTCACAAGGAACATACATGCCAAATAAGAAGACTGTATCTCAAGCGGTTCAAAAGTTATGACCAATGCTATTTTTTTTTCTTTTAAGTAGTTCAAATGTCAACGTCAAGGTCACAGGTCATTTTTTGCTTGAATGTGAAGCTCTTGTCACAAGGAATCTTCATGCCAAATATGAATGTTCTACCTCAAATGGTTCAAAAGTTATGACCAAGGTTAAAGTTGTCCACGTACAAACCAACAAACAAACCAACATACAAACAAACAGACAGGGCAAAACCAGTATGTCCCCGCTATAGCTACCGGGGTCATAAAAAAATAATATCAATAAATGCAACGTCATGAGGTTGCATAGACGCTGATGCGGTGTTGCACAAACGTCATACTCGTATGGCCAGTGGGTGATGTTTTGAAATAGAGGATCTGACTCTCATGGTCAATTAAGATGAAATTTATGAAACGAGTGCAAGATTCTGTTTATCATATAACGATTATAAACCAGATTTTATCGCCGAAGAAGTTCAGAAGAATTTGAATAGAAAAGATAGCGTTCTCACGGACGGTATCATGACTTAACTTGCCAGTAACCACGTGTTATGGCACTTGTGGTCATTTGATTTTTATGACATGGCGTTATCCACCAATCAGCGACGTTATCTGGTAAACCGCTTAGAAGGTCTAAGCCTGCCCAGGCAAACTGGTGCGAGGCGGGCCGTCCATACATATCAACATTGGGCGACAGGGCTTGCAGTGTCTCGATGTCTGGTAAGCCCCCCCCCACACACACACACAAATTGGAGGCAGCGTCTCCAAAACAGAATGAGCTTAGAACCCAGCGGATACGTGATGTCTATGCAACGTCGCATCAACGTCGACGCAAGTCATGATGTTGCATCGACGTTGATACTACGTTGCAAACACCTTGTGTGCCCACTGGGAATTGAAAATATGAACGGCTGCATGCGTGTACTTTGGAAAAGCAAACAGACATGCCAAACAAACTTAACCCAATTTAGGCGGGAAGTCACAAAACGGAACATTACCGAGGAATAAAAACCATATCAGACGACACAGAACGCGGTGTCGGGTCAGTGCCTTCACTGTTTGTAAAACATTCAACCATTTTTGTTAATATAACTTTTAATTCTTTTTTAATTCTTTATAGGGAGACACACCACTCAGTATATGCAAATAGATTGACAGGTGGTCGAAAATCTAACTACCCGGAGAAAAACCATCTGACATTCCGTTGCAGAACTTTTGCGTCTTCCATTAAATGATGTTCTCAATTGTCTCACGCATCTCACGGATCCTTATTGTCCCCGCACATCGGGGCTTGAGGAAATAGATGGGCCGCATGGTGCTTCCACGCAGAGCTGAATCTGACCGCACATGAGTACTGGTAAACCTCTTAGAGGACCTATGCCTGCCCAGGCAAAGCGGTGTGAGTCGGACCGTCCTTGCTTATAAACCCTATTTGTTTCATTGGGCGACAGGGCTTGAGATTCCATTCTCATCTCAATGTCGGGTAAAAGTCCCTCAAAATTAGAAGCGACGTCTCCAAAATGACCTATACAGTGTTGACGGGGACGTAAAACCTCAAAACAAACAAACAAATCTCACGGACCCATCACGAAAACACGCCTATATAATTCTGACCCCTTCAACCCGATTTTTATATAGTAAACTGGGGTTTGCAGGGGTAAACCGCATTTTGCTTATTTCTGCTCTAAAATATAGATTGTGGGTACTCTCGATGAGGCAGTTCTAACGTGTACCCACAATCTATATTTTGAACAGAAATAAGAAACATATCACAATTTTTAAGTCCCCGGTAGCGATAGCGGCGGCGGGGACATATTGTTTTTTGCCCTGTCTGTGTTTGATGGTTTGTTGGTTTGTACGTGGACAACTTTAACGTTGGTCATAACTTTTGAACGGTTGGAGATAGAGTTTTCATATTTGGCATGAACGTTCCTTGTGACAAGAGCTTCACATTCATGCAAAAAATTGACCTGTGACCTTGACCTTCGACCTACTTAAAAGGAAAAAAAATAACATTGGTCATAACTTTTGAACCGCTTGAGATACAGCCTTCATATTTGGCATGCATATTCTTTGTGACAAGAGCTTTACATTCATGCAAAAAACTGACCTGTGACCTTGACCTTTGACCTTCTTAAAATAAAAAATAACATTTTGGTCATAACTTTTGAACCATTTGAGATACAGCCTTAATATTTTGCAAGTAGGTTCCTTGTGACAAGAGCTTTACATTCACACAATTTTTTTACCTGTGACCGTGACCTTTGACCTACATAAAAGAAAAAGCTAACATTGGTCATAACTTTTGAACCGTTTGAGATACAGCCTTCATATTTGGCATGTAGGTTCCTTGTAACATGAGCTTTACATTCATGCAAAAACTTTTTGACCTGTGACCTTGACCTTTGACCTACATAAAAGAAAAAGTTAACATTGGCCATAACTTTTGAACCGTTTGAGATACAGCCTTCATATTTGGCATGTATGTTCCTTGTAACAAGAGCTTTACATTCATGGAAACCTTTTTGACCTATGACGATAACCTTTGACCTACTTAAAGAAAAAAATTAACATTTTGGTCATAACTTTCGAACCGTTTGCGATAGAGCCTTCATATTTGGTATGTAGGTTCCTTGTGACAAGAGTTTTACATTCATGCAAAAATTTTTGACCTGTGACCGTGACCTACTTTAAAGAAAAAAATGTTATTGTTCATAACTTTCGAACCGTTTAAGATGGCGCCTTCACATTTGACATGTAAGTTCCTTGTGCCAAGGGCTTCCCACTCAAATCTGTGACCTTGACTCTGAACTGTGACCAACTTTGAAAAAAATGACCATGCCCGGGGACATGTTCGTGTTTCACAAACGCATCTTGTTCATCTTAAAATGTCTGTTTTCTTAGGAGTAAAGTTTACAATGTATTTGTATAGGCGCGTTTTCGTAAACTTTCACTTGTTTCATACCTTGTCTCCCTCTTGGACGTCACAGATTTTCTTACCAGTGGCGGGGTTGATGGTAGGAAATGTCTTCCCACTTTCAGAGTTTACAAACTCATTGTTGATGAAAATCTACAATAGAAAGTATTAGCATCAAAGCCTGTCGAATGGAATATATCTACATGAGTAGTAAACTATGAATGCAATATGTGTACATGAGCACTGAATACGTATACATGAGTGGTAACTATGAATGGAATATATCTAAACTCCGTTCAGAAAATCTGAATCATCGATTTTTTTCGTTTCTTCCTTTAAATACTCATTTTAGCCCATGCATCACTATGGGAAAGTTGAAGACCTCACCCTCCGCCGATTTCTCCAACAAGTCGTATGCCTCTGCGACAGTCAGGAAAGGCTGTGATTATTTGGAAAAAATTGCAAAACAAAGAAATGAGTGCACAGACTAAGTCCATTTGACGATGATTGTCAGGTAAAATAATAAATATTCAAATCCATGTGACGCACTTTATAAATAGATATGCAAGCGACACACCTTATATTCCGATGGCTAGATAGAGGTTCACTAGGAACGGGCAGTCACTAGCGTGATGTGCTGTCAATAGTCGTCAAAAAGAATTATACCGATATCAGATGTGTTGTCACAGCTAATGATTTTCCATGGAGTGATCGTGCAAATTAAACATAGGCGGTATTCGACTGGTTATTTCGTGGTCCACGAACTGAAGCGTGGAGCACGTTTTGTGTTCGACTGGGAGATTCGTGAAATTTCGAACAATTTCGTGGAGCACAACGACCACGTTTCAAAAAGAGCGTGAAATCAGTCACGTGACTGAATTAATACGCCTGGACATAGAAAAGTATATGGCGTGCCGTTTTACTATTTAATACAATTTCGAGATATCTATAATTTTACGAGATATCTATAATTTTATAATAGATATCTATAAATTAAATTATATATATCTATAATAAACAATTGGAGGTCATTATAAAAAGACATACTTGTAAAGAGATAAAAATATAAGTAACTGGCTTATAATTTAATGGCATTGATCAAGTAATTTCGCATTGACCCAGGTACAGGTCTGCTGCATTGGCCCGAGGTCTCGAGGCAATTTTAGAAAGTAACCATAATACACGTTTTATAAACAAATACGAAACTTAAAGCTATTTATTGTGCTTGTCATTTGCAGTTAATATGGAGCAAAGACACAGCTCGGATCTATCTGATTATAAATGATTGGCTTGGAGGTGCCTCTTTGCCTTATGACTGTTAATCATAGCTCTCTCACGGCTGTGTTCGAAACTGGCTAGGGTCACATGTGAGACGCCAACCGGAGGTCGCGTGGTTTTTCTCCGGGAATGCCGGCTTCGATTTTCGCCAACCTGTGATCAACGATCGGTTAGATATAAGTGAAATAATCTCAACAAAACAAACAAGGCAACGCAAGCGTAGCATCCCCTCGCAACAGCATACCATTCATCGACATGAAGGTTTGGAGCCTCTACGATGATAGCTGTATATTCTGTCCTGTTCATAAGAGTTTTAAGGTTAAGTCCATTGTGACCTTGACCTCTGACCTCTGACCTTGAAAGTCAATACGGTTCATCGTCTCTCCGTGGGGAACATTTATAGAAGGTTTGAAGCTTCTAAGATGATAACTGTGTATTCTATCCTGTTCATAAGGTTTTAAGGTCAAGTCCATTGTGACATTGACCTCCGACCCTTGACCTTGAAAATCAATAGGGTTCATCGTCTTTCCATGGGGAAAATTTGTGGAAGGTTTGAAGCTACTACGCTGATAACTGTCTTCTATCCTGTTCATAAGGTTTTTTAGGTCAAGTTCATTGTGACCTTGACCTTTGAACCTTGACCTTGAAAATCAATAGCGTTCATCGTCTTTCCATGGGGTATATTTATGGAGGGTTTGAAGCTTCTGTGATGATAAATGTGTCTTCTATCGTGTTCACAATGTTTTAAGGTCAAGTTCATTGTGACCTTGACCTTTGACCTTGAAAATAAATAGGGTTCATTGACTTTCAATGGGGAAAATTTGTGGAAGGTTTGAAGATTCTAGGATGATCTATTTGTCTTCTATCCTGTTCACAAGTTTTTTAATGTCAAGGCCATTGTAGCGTTGACCTTTTACCCTTGACCTTGAAAATCAATAGGAGGTTTTAGAGATTCCGTGTATGACGCCATTCTTGTGCATGCGCAAAACACTAGCCGTCAATTGAAACGGCCATCGCTATTCAAATGTATTGGCGGAACTTAAAATGCTAACAATATTCATACATTTTGAGAGAAAATATACCCGTTTACATTGAAATAATGCCTCGAGAAGGAAAGAATGATATTTTGCTTTTATTACTGAAATTCATTTATCCTGGATCCGTTTGTTATTGACGAAAATCTCTTCGTGAATGGCCCATGTCAATGGCTTACGAAAGCTTACTTACAAAATAGGTTTTTACGTAACTTTTCGTTATTCGCTATCCAAGTATAGCTATCACATACGGACAGGACTTCTATCTATCTATCTATCTATCTATCTATCTATCTATCTATCTATCTATCTATCTATCTATCTATCTATCTATCTATCTATCTATCTATCTATCTATCTATCTATCTATCTATCTATCTATCTATCTATCTATCTATCTATCTATCTGTCATCTATCTATCTGTCTATCTGTCTGTCTGTGTGTCTGTCTGTCTGTCTGTCTGTCTGTCTGTCTGTCTATTGAGAAAACTGTCCAACGATCTGTCTACATGTGCAATTACAAAAATGTCCAACGATCTGTCTACATGTGCAATTACAAAAATGTCCAACGATCTGTCTACATGTGCAGTTTTAATAAATTGAAGATTCCTGTGGACAGACAACGTTTGTTTTGGTTTAAACAATATTTTATTTCAAGCAAACATCATGTACAAAGAGAGAGAGAGAGAGAGAGAGAGAGAGAGAGAGAGAGAGAGAGAGAGAGAGAGAGAGAGAGAGAGAGAGAGAGAGAGAGAGAGAGAGAGAGAGAGAGAGAGAGAGAGGTTTGACTGAGAAACTGACAGTAGACAGACAGACGACAGACAGACCGACTGACTGAATGACTGACTGACTAACAGATGAACGGACGGACAGTTAGACATAAAAATAAACTGATACTGACAGTAGAAAACAACTAATGAGTGAACTGACAGACGGGCGTCGAGTCAACGTTGGTTCGACGTCATGCCGTCGACACCAACTCAAACTCACTTCAACGTCACATGGCCGTTGAGAGAGAGAGAGAGAGAGAGAGAGAGAGAGAGAGAGAGAGAGAGAGAGAGAGAGAGAGAGAGAGAGAGAGAGAGAGAGAGGTTTAACTGACAAACTGACAGACGACAGACCGACCGACTGACTGAATGAATAACTAACAGACGTACGGACGAACAGACAGAAAAATAAACATACTGACAGTCGAAAAAAAGCTAATGAGTGGACTGAAAGACGGTCGGCGAGAAAACGTTGACTCGACGACATGCCGTCGACACCCACTCCAACTCACGTCAATGTCAAGTGACCGTTGAGATGAGAGAGGTTTGACTGATCCGTGTATCCAAGAAGATATTGTGGAGCTAAGCTAATAAGCCATTAATCCTTTTTGTACCAAATAATGGAATCTTCCGCCTTATATTTAGCAGGAGTCCATTTCAAAATTTAGGCGTGTCAGATTGTGTTTTCTTCAAAATTTGTTTCGAAATTGGCTTGACTTTTGCAAACAGTGTAGACCCTGATCTGGGCCTGCACGGTTTGCCAGGGTACCCGTTTTGGGGTTCCTGGTAATGTAAGGGCTGGGCAGGTTGATCTACCTGATTTTACTGTAAAATCTTGCACTTGCGAAGGAGTGTTTCATTCTCATGCACTGAAAGGGTGTTCTACGTTTGTTATGAATTTAATGTTCCAATCCCACTGAGTCTTGATGGGTCCGAGCACTGGGCAAATGACATCTTATTAAGCAATATTATATTGTATTATCGCCAACGCAACGTTCTGACGTTTCATCGACGTTGCAAAGTCAAATTCAGTGCATCGCTTTGATGTCTGTTTGATGTAGACACGACGTTGTTGACACGTTACATGTCGGTTGACGTGGAAACTGTAATTTACATTTACCTACGCTCGCTAAGTGTTGGTACGCTAAGAGAGAGAGAGAGAGAGAGAGAGAGAGAGAGAGAGAGAGATAGAGAGAGAGAGAGAGAGAGAGAGAGAGAGAGAGAGAGAGAGAGAGAGAGAGGACCCTGTTGGGTCGTTTGTACAATATATCTTGAAGAGCAGTTAATTAAAACATAAGACTAGGGATTTGCCATCATGAAAAACACGCATATGCGATTTTGACCCCCTCAAACCCCACTTTTATATAGTAATACTGGGGTTTACAGGGGTAAACATTATTTTTCTTATTCCTGTTTGTGGGTACTCGATAGAACCGCCTCAAAACATAGATTGTGGGTACTCGATAGAACCGCCCGTACCTAATGCACAAAATGATTAAATCTCGTAGAGGCGGTTCTATCGAGTCCCCGCAATCTATGTTTCGAGCAGAAATAAAAAAAAATATCACAATTTTTCATCTTAAAATTTCCCTCCCCCCCCCCCCCCCCCCCCCCCACCGAAAAATTGATAATATAGTTGTATAGGCATGTTTTCGTAATGCGAAATTTCACACCTGGTAGCATATCGGTGTTTGTCCCATTATCTTACATTAGAAGTCGTCAAAAGTTAAATTTACGCTGTAATTAACACTTTATCTGTCCCACTGCCTTGAAGCATATACGACGTTGACGGTCAGGGCTTTTCCCGTTCTATTTTTAGAAGCGGAAGTGCGTCACGAAAAAAGCTCCTATAGGGGTCGTCGTCTTTCCACGGGAAACATTTGTGGAAGGCTGGAAGCTTCTACGTTGAAAACTGTGTCTGCTATCGTGTTCACAAGGTTCGGGACAGACACACACACTAACACAAACACACAAACACACACATGGACGCAAGGTACCGATGCTATATCCCCGTCACAACGTTGTTGCGAGGGGATAAAGTGGGGTTGTCAGAAGACAACATAGCTCGCCTATGGTGTCCTAAGTTGAATGAAGGCAAGTTATCAAAAATGAAATTTTAATAACACACTATTTGACCCAAAATGTCGATTTCTTTTCAAAAGAGCCCAACAGATTACAACAATTAAAAGACAACAAGAAAGTGTCCCTATGAACCACTAAACAAGAAATCTCATTTTAGTGCTTGTGTTTCACAAAACAATACAATTTCAGTTTGCTGTTTTTGCCCCTAAAAAGAGCTAAATGACGGCGAACTAATCAGAATGAATTAAATATCATTTTAAAACACATTTTTTTTCCAGTTTTTGACAAAAAATCTACAAACGTGCAAGTGATAATAGCAGTTAATATGTTTAAATGAAAAAAGAAAGA
Source organism: Lucinisca nassula (assembly GCA_963580285.1). Lineage (NCBI taxonomy): Eukaryota > Metazoa > Mollusca > Bivalvia > Lucinida > Lucinidae > Lucinisca > Lucinisca nassula. The sequence continues at coordinate 95,076,519 of OY757022.1, forward strand.
AATAAATAAACATCCACTGTGATTTGAACTCGCGCCCCCCATTGTGGTGCAAAATTGATCTTTAGAACATAGTCCAGTAGTTTATCCACTGCGCCAGGAGATTCGTCGATATGGGTTATTGAATTCAAGCAATATAGAGCGTATATACGAATATATTTGATAATTTGTTTTCTGTTTGTTTGTTCGATTCGAGGTTTAACGTCCCCGTCAGCACTGTATAGGTCATTGCTTTCTGTGCAACCGAGGGACATACAAGAATGCCAAAATATAAAACAGTCACATTAGTTTTTCATTTTCTTGCTTTACGCATCAAACTGGAAGCACGGATCACATTTGACTGGAACAAAAACGTGGAGCACAATTTTCCACTGCGCATCATGGGCGGAGCTCAGTCGTGCTCCACGAAATGTTTCCAGTCGAATACCGTCATAGACGCCCTTGTAATTTACAAGAGCAGTGACCACTTCTATATATGGTTTAAAAGGGTGTGTCGAGCCTGTCAGAATGTCTTAGTCTGAAAGAAAATACAGATTTTGCAATTTTCTCCAAATAATCACAGCCTTTCCTAGCTGTCGCAGAGGCATACGACTTGTTGGAGAAATCGGCGGAGGGTGGGGTCTAAAACTTTCCCGTAGTGATGTATGGGCTTAAATGAGTATTAAAAGCGAGAAACCAAAAAAACGATGATTCAGATATTCTGAATGGAGTTTACTCGAATATTCATAATGATATGGCCTTTACTTGAAACCTAGAGGTAAGATTATTTACATACCGCCGCAGTTTTGTAAATATCGTGGCCGAGAGAGTAGAGGGGTTGTTCTACAGACCAAGAGGTGGCTGGTTCGAAACCCTCGTATCGAATGATTTTTTTTTTTTACCTCGTATTACACACACACACACGACATGTGAAATCTGCTTCACCCGTGTGGCATGTTAAAGTGGATAATTACGACGTGTGCAGGACTCATTTCTTGTTCATTTTCAAGCACATAACGCTTGACTGCATAAAACTTGTTTATTTCTAAATAGCGATGAAAAAGACGAAATAGAAAAAAATATATATATACAAAATTTACAAAATTTTAAACCAAATGAAACAATGAACATTTAATTTACTATAAAAAAAAAAAAAAAAAAAAAATAGCGCAATCAGTCAGATTCGAACTAGGACCGTCAGCGTGCAAAGCAGCGTTGACATCCCTGGGCCGTTGTGGCTGCTGTATTTTAAATTGCCGTGTCCTGTTCATGCTATAAAGCCAAGTGCAAATTTATACTGGAAAATCCTTTCTATTTTTAACTTTGTTATTGATTTGACGTCACTGCCAGACCTTATTTGTTTACCAGTACATGAGCACTGAATACGTAAACATGAGTGGCTTTTTGTTTGAGTTGAGGTTTAACGTCTCCGTCAACACTGTAAATGTCATTTTGGAGACGTTGCTTCCAATTTTGTCGGACTTTTACCCGACACTGAGATGAAATGACTTCTCAAGCCCTACCGCCCAATGAAACCAATAGGGTTTATAAGCATGGACGCGCTAACTCGCACCGCATTGTCTGGGCAGGCTTAGTTCCTCTAAGCGGTTTACCAGTACTCGTTTGCGGTCGGTTTCAGCTCTGCGTGGGAGCATCATGCAGACCATATATTTCTTCAACCCCAAATGGGCGGGGGCCGTACATGTACATGAATTTTGTTTGTTTGTGTTGAGGTTGCACGTCTTCGTCAACTTAGTTAATTTTAGCAAAGAGGTTACGATGATTCTTTCCGCAAATAATCCAATTTGTCCGATGTGGCCTAAATAGTATTGACATCATACAAACAAACAAACAAACAAACAAACAGACAGACAAACAAATCCTATGTCTTCCAGAATTTTGCTGACATTAGCATTTACTGATTTTTAAGTACATGATTGTATTTTGTAGATTAGGCAGGCGATGCCATACATGTAGTACTGCAGATATCGTGCGACCAGTCACAAATATCAATCGATGAAATACATAAAAATATTGAATTTCTAACCTGTGTATATTTAATGTCCGGATTTTTGATCGCTGGTGGGGGCGGTGGCAATTCCATTCTGTTAAGGACGAGCGCTTAGAAGTAATGCACTAAATTTGACAAATTTTGGCCGCGAAGTTGTGAATAGATAAGAGCTGGAACACAGTATTTCCTACAATTTACATGTGCGCACAGAGAAGACACAGATCAGCCTGCGCATCCGCGCAGTCTTATCAGAGTCTTCGTTGTGCGTCCCAAGGATAGCTAAGGACCCAGTGCTCCTTCATGCAGCAAGGTAGGTCGCTGGTCAGACTATATTGATGCGCAGGCTGATCTGATTCTTCGCTGGGCGCAAATGTTAATTTTAGGAAATGCTGTGCCCCGGCTCATAAACAAGTCACGTCACAGCAAACGTCTGTAAGATGATATGTTTGACAAGCGAAGACTCGGATCAGCCTTCGCTTTCGCTCTTTGGTACATCCAATATTTGTAAACTGCTCATACAAGCATAGTCTGACTGGATGCGCAAGCCGATTATAATCTATCTTCGCTTGTCGTCCGAGCTTTAATTATAGGATTTACTTTGGCCTGTCTCGTGCATTGATATTATGCGTGTGCATGTCCTAGATATACACGAACATGTCCCAGATAAACACGAACTCAGCAAAACATTTTATCAGTAAAGGCCAAGCACTGAGAGATTGTCTCTGAGTGTAGGCTGGGAAAATGACTGCAATTGTTTCGTTCAACCCATAAATTCCAGATTCTGAAACTGGACAGACGCCTCCGTTCTGCGGCGTCTGATCGGGTTCTTCACTGTTTTTCAAGGCCATCCAGATTCTATAAGTAACACTCTTATGCAACACTCAGGACTTCAGGTTATTTTCTATACATTACGAAAACACGCCTATACAAATACCTACGGCAAAGATCAAGACCCGGCGCGAACGAAGGGCTTCAGGCTGGACTGGGAAGACGGCGAGGTCTACAACATCCACCCACCAGAGTGCTGGAAGTAGGCTGCTACACCCTCCACTGTTCGTGAACTTACGGCCGCATGTCCGAAAACCCTGTTTACCATGGGTACTGCACGGCTACTTCATGACCGATAGCCAATCGCGCGGCCCTAAGAGAGAGCAACATGACCTAGTTTGCTCTCGGGCAAGACAGAGATATAGCGTTTTGCAGCCGAAATTGGCATTGATTTCTCTGTTGTTTTATGCCCACTTTCGATCTGGCGTTCAAAATTCAAAATTACAGTGCTCCCACTTTACTTAGGTTAATTAGGAGAGGGCACTGGTAGATCAAGCACGATTTGCATACTGCTGAACTCTACCGCGATTTTATTACGAAAACATGCCTATACAAATACATTGACACATTTATCGCCGAAAAAAATGAAAATTTTAAGATGAAAAATTGTGATATTTTTCTTATTTCTGCTCAAAATATAGATTGTGGGTACTCGTTAGAACCGCCTCATCGAGGCGGTTCTAACGAGTACCTACAATCTATATCTTAGAGCAGAAATAAGAAAAATAAGGTGTACCCCTGCAAACCCCAGTTTTACTATATTAAAGTGGGGTTCGAGGGGGTCAAAATTATATAGGCGTGTTTTCGTGATGTGCAGCCAAGAAGCACTTAAACTTTACGTCCTGTTGTGGGGTAATGTTAACGCGCCTGACCGTAGCGGACGTAAAACGCTAAAACTTTACAATACAATACAATACAATCTTGGAATATGGCAGTTGTATCTGGGACTCAAGTGGAGTTGTCCTTAACGCAGAAATGGAAAAAAGTTCAGAATACTAGATTTGTAACTAGCAATTACTGCTTTGAAACTGTGAGCATGACTGGAATACTTGGAAGATTAAAATGGGAGTCTCTCAAGAAAAAGAGGAAAGACAGTAGGCGCATCCTTTTATACAAAGGTCTAAAGGGTACTGCCAGCATTCCAACAGATGCACCCCCACCCCCAGCTAGGCACTGTAGAAATCACCATTCATTTAGCGATTCAGACCCTTATTGCATGAACTGACATTTATAAAGAATCGTTCTTCCCCCGAACCAATAGAGATTGGAATGCCCTTCCCGGTTCGATTATTTCGACAGCTGAAGGTGTTGATGACTGTCCTCTTTGGTTAGAGCTAGGGACTAACTTCCCATATCACATGTATGAATGTCATTTCATTACGACAACTCACCCGTGCGACATATTCCATTTTTCACAACTCCAAAATGGCCACTTTTCTGATAAAAATCTGTCATTTTTTTTCTTATAAATGCTCATAACATAGGTTGTGTGTGCTCGTTAGAACCGCCTCATTGAGGCTGTTCTAACGGGTACCCACAACCTATGTATTGGAGCAGATATAAGAAAAATAATGAAGACCCCCGTAAACCTCAGTTTTCTCTATAAAAATTGGGGTTTAGGGGGTATTCATTTCACGGACTTGTTCACGTGATGTGACAGCAACAATTCTGATTCTGATGCCAAAAAAACAAACAAACTGCACAATGCTGTCTGTCTATGTCGTCTGCTGATTCTTGTTGCAACCTTTTCCTTTTCATAAAGGCAAACAGTGTGGACCCTGACGAGACTGCTCCTAGAGGAGTCTAACCTGTGTCTAGACTGTTTCCAACAAAGCACCCTTCAATTGTGGTGATTGGCATCTTAAGTGATAAACTCCTATAGTGTCGGTTTGTTCGCTTAACCACATTTTTCTTGGCCTGAGCAATGATCAGTTTTGTAGTTTATATGGCTCGTATAGGATACAAAATAAAGGTTCCTTTTAAAAGGAAAGGCTTGCCTGGTTTTAAGGGTACTGTTCCTGGTGTAAATGTAGCCATATTGCCGCCACATGGATTTACGAGTTGATTAAGATGAAAGTACTGGTGAGGAAGCAAGTTGCACTGTTCTTGTTAATGGGTCATAGACTTTTGATGCAGTGTACTCAAAGGCAATATATGGTTTATCTACACATTGGAACGGACAAACCCATGAGGTGTCAATTTTCTATGTGGCATTACCCTGACATTTATTGGAAGAAATATTTCAATGTTAAGGTAACTGAGGCATTGACATGTGACCCAATGATCACATTCTCACTTTTGACCAACTATGATAGTAAGGGATCATTGTGATGACCCTGTTTTATTGAAATTTGCTCAGTAGTATCTGAATAGTAGTTTGAAGACTACATTGTTAACAGACAGACAGGAGGAATAATGGACTTATGGAGCACGGACGAGATGCGATTTGGCAAGTAGAAATGGACAAACAAAACAAAATAAGTGTACCTAACAGATTTATGAGAGACAATAATGTGGTAGAACACATCAAACATACTGTTTGTTTTTGCTAGGTTTTACGCCCGTTCAACAATCTTTCAGTCATATACAGGCGGGTAGTTTCCCAACCATCGTTCCTGGAAAGTACCAGTACTAGACTCCGATCCTCCGACACAAACTGCCAAATGTTCTCACATAAACGATCATGGCCGGTAGCGGGGCTCGAACCCATGACCCTCCAGTGATTACAAGTCAGCGATCTTAATCACTGGACCACGGAGGCGGTCTTCCATACATACTGAGTATATATTCATGTCATATGGCCAGTAAACATGTAATTTTTAGGTAACGACACAAATATACATACAAGGGAGTATAAGACGAAGGAGGAAGAGACATTAAATGTTAAAATCTTTTATTAGCAAAGTATGAAAATATTATAAACAAGAAACAACCAAAGTAAACCATGTTACAAATTTTAACATTTTTTTTATCTGAAAGTCTAAAAAGAAATAAACAGTATAAAGCTATTTAAGGTGAATCTTAATCTTGATAAAAACTGGACCAATTGACTGTCAGTACGCCGTAAACTTTGTTCATTTATTGGTGGCAGTACCTTCAATATAACTAGAGCTGTCAGTGAAACTGACTAGCGCCCCGGCAGCGCTATCAGAGGAGTAGGAAAATGTTGATGTTAAAAAACTATAAAAAAAAACAACAACAAGGAAATGAAAGAACATAGCTCAAAGAATCATTTTGAACATGATAACTCGGTTTTAGAAACCAATCTGGGTTTTGCGCACAACACATCCTCTCATGATGATTAACATTACTGTCAAGTTATTCTAAAATCAATCCAGGAATAAGAAAGATATTGATCGGACACGTTTTTTTACCTTTCACCTCTAAGTATGACCTTGACCTTTGAGGTACGGACCTGGGTCTTGCGCGTGACACAGTCACATTATGGTTAATATTTCTGCTAAGTAATATTTAAATCCATCCAGGTATAAGAAAGTTATAGATTGGACACAATAAAAAAGACGCTTTTTTGACCTTTTATCTCTAAGTATGACCTTGATCTTTGAGGTTCGGCTGTGGGTCTTGTGCGAGACACTCCGTCACATTATGGTTAATATTTCTGCCAAGTAATATTTAAATCCATCCAGGAATAACAAAGTTATTGATTGGACACGACAAAGACCCTTTTTACCTTTAACCTCTAAGTATGACCTTGACCTTTGAAGTACGGACCTGAGTCTTGCGCGCAACACTCCAACACATTATGGTTAACATTTCTGCCAAGATATATTGAAATCCATCCAGGAATAAGAAAGTTATGGAGGATAAAAAATTGTGGACGGACAGACAGACGAACGGACAGAGTGATTACTATAGAGCACCCACACTTTCAACAAAACCCATCGAGTTTTGACCTTCGAGTGAATTGTAGACTGCTACACAGATGATTTATGAATGTGGTCAGGTAAACTGTATTGACGGTAGTGCTAAGTAGACCGTGGCCTAGTGGATAAATTCGCTTCGGTGTTTAGTTAAGGTTTCGCACCGAAACGATAGCTCTGTCACTAGACCATCTCTCACTAAACTGGTACCCTGTATTCTATTAAAATATGCGAAAGCTATTGAGCTATAGGGTGAGGGAACCAGAAAACCGGAAAAAGCTGACTGTATCTCTGATTTTTGTTTAAAAAAAAAACACGCCTACGGAACGATAGAATGCGTAACCATTGGTTAAGAACGTGAAGCAATTAGAGCGTCATCCGGTTAGGAATTAGATCGCTAAAAAAGGTAAAGAAACTGTGCAGTTTCTGTGTTTCATAAGTTATATAACTTTTACGAGGAAGTTTTTTAAAAAACGGGGAATTACATTCAGGAGCCCATTGATATCGGCATCTTTGGAGTAAATACCAAATCCCGTACTTCACACATTTTGGCTAAATTTAGTTTCTCCTGCTGAAGGTGAACTCAAGCCTTAGAAAACGAGTGGTTTTTCGAGGTGTTTGTTGCCTTTTATTTATTACTGCGCTTTGCTACAAGTTCAGCGTATTAACATGCACACACAATAAACATATATGGATATATGTGTTGTGGATATTTTGCTTGTCAATGCAGCACTAGCGAGAAATCACCACGGAAAAGGTCGAAAATGGTTGGTTACGCATCAGATCTATAGAAATGATAACAAAACTTGAAACTATAAAGCGGATCTGTTTTCATCTCCACGGCCCCAGAATCACCCGCACCTTGTTCTACGGAATCATTTTTAGCCAACCTGATAAGCAGTGCGCTGTTGATTCGATAATGACATAGTATTTTATGGAAACATTTTCAGTCTCCAGAATCATAGTACCGAATGATTTTCACTGACTTTTACGCTGTGTTTGTTTTATCAATGGTCCGGTAATTGCCTGAAATGAAATTAAACAGGTTTTGGAGATTTAATTCTGCGAAGAACTCCTCATCTGCCAAAATTTGCTGGTTAAGCATTAGATCGTCTGGTTAAGCATTCGATAGCCAGAGAGGAGAAAATCTCACCAGTTGCTGCCTAAGTAAATGCCAGCAGCTTACTACAATAAAAGGTGGTCTACATATGATTTCTAAATTATGTTAAAATCACCAGAGAAAGAAAGCCGTGATGAAAAATACTTTTCTGGACAAGACCATTAAATGTCTTGGTATCATGCTTATCTGACCGAATGACACACAGATTCATAAATAAGAGGTCATTACTTGCTTTTGTAGAAAACAAAATGGCCAGCTTACGCTTTTTAATGGCGATTAAATCTATATCGTGTTTCTATGGTCAAGCATTAGAGAGCCAGGTTGAGCATAAGACACTCATGATTATAAACTTGGTGCTTATAAAAAGTAGAAGTAAAGCAATAATCAGGAATCAATACCAGCTGGCTATCCAAAATGCGATACATACAATCAGTGACAAACAATAACATAAATAAACCGCCAAAGAAGAACCGCCTTGTAACAGTCATTGAAAAGAATCCCACTGGAAATTGTTTGTCAATCGACCCAGGGTGCTCAGAAGAAAAGCTGTTCTATGCTTAAGTGCACGTGAATATCACTGACTTGTCGGGAAAACTATTAGAATGAAAATAGTCGCAGTGAGGTCAGAGTGTTGTGAAAAACTAAAGAGGGTTATCTTTGAAACATAGGATGGGCTTGGCAAAGACTGTAGACCCTGATCAGACGCTGCAGAATCCGGCGTCTGGTGAAGATATACACTATTTGATTGGACACTGGAATTTAAGAGATTAATGAAACAGTTTAAGACTATTTCTCCTACCTACACTCGGAGGCAATAGACCCACCAGTCCTTTGTGTTGTTTTTTTAAATCACATTATATTTTGTGCAGAAATGAGAAAAATTTCACAATTTTTCATCTTAAAATTTTCGTTTTTTTGGCGATAAAGGTTACATTGTATTTGTATAGGCATGTTTTCGTAATGATTATTTATTCAAAGAAACAAAATGATGTGGAGAAAACAAATGTCTACAACCTTTTTAGTACTAAATACAATATTATCAACAGTCGGTCGATAGTGAACAAAAAAAACTGGACTTTTGGCTTAATGTAAACTGCCTAATCACTGCCTAGATACATCCGTGAGAAAATATTGCTCCATATTCAAAACGGTTTCAAAAGTTCCTCATATCTAAACATGATACTGCAGATGGAAGAAAATATTATAACTTGTATGTTCTATCAATTTATTATATCTATATTTTTTCCTCATATCTAAAAATGACACTGCCGATGAAACAAAATATTATAGCGTGTATGTTTTATTAAGAAGGAAGATTAGATCATGGAAGATTAGCTGAGGGCCTCGTGGAAGATTAGCTATTACATGTATTTTTGAATGTGCTAAATGTTGCTACCCTCACTAAATAAAGTCCTTACTTACTTACTTACTGACTGACTGACTTACTTACTTACTTCTCTCAATTTATTTAATGAACGCACCTGTCCTCCTGTTTACTTAAAATTTATAAATTTTACAAATGGATTCTAGTTCCTCTTGATTAACATGATTAAGAATACATGGGGTGTCATTCTTGCGCTGTTTGTATTGATAAGAAGTTGGTTTTAGACAATATCTTTATCTTATCGTTTTGACAGTTAGCATAGAACTCACGGGATCTCCGATCTGGGTTATCGATCATGATACAGACATATATTTTGGGGCATGCGCAGTCCCAGGAGTAGAATATTCCGGCTACCTATTTGCTTTGCAGAGGCGAGCTAAAACAAATACGCCTTTCTTTTGCGTTACTATGCCTTTTTATACCCCACCACACGATAGTGGCGGGGTATTATGATATACCCTCCGGTGTCCGTCCGTCCGTATGTCCGTCCGTCCGTCCGTCCGCACCATTTCCGATCGATAACTTGAGTAATTTTTAACGAATTTTTTTCAAATTTTGCATACATGTATATATCGGGAATGAGTGGTATGGGATTGTTAATGGGCAAAATCCGTTAACATTTGACAGAGTTATGGCCCTTTTTAGTTCAAAATAAGGGGTTTTGGGGCGTTTCCGATCAATAACTTGAATATTTTTTCACGGATTTTCTTCGAATTTTGTATACACATTGGCATTGGGTATGAGTGGTTTGGGATTGTAAATGGGCAAAATACATTAACATTTAACGGAATTATGGTCGTTAAAAATTCCGATTAAATGGTTTTTGGGGACTTATTCCTTTACTATATGGAATATTTGGATGAAACTGCACTGATGTATAAACGACCATAATAAGCAGGTTTTGTGTTGTGAATACACAAAATGCGTTAACATTTAAAGAAAAATTGGTCGTTAACAATTCCCATTAAATAGTTTCTGCGCATTTATTCCTTTAATTTATGGTATATATTGATTATCACTGCCAGTGTAGTGGTTAGAGTGCTGGACTACAAATCCTATAGTTGACTATGAATCTGAGGGGCGTGAGTTTAAATCTCCGTCGAGGAATGGAATTTTTTTTTTTTTCGTTTTTTCTTTTTTTTTTTTGTGTGTGTTCTTTTTTCTTTTTCTTTCTTTTTCATTTTGGCAATGAATTTATTTATTTATTTTTTTTTTTTTAATTTTCCTCATTTTTGGTTTTTCATTCCTTTTTTTTCCCTTTTTTCACCCTTTTCTTCTTTTTGTTATACCTCATCACACGATAGTGCTGGGATATTACAATATACCCTCCGGTGTCTGTCCGTCCGTCCGTCCCCACCATTTCCGACCAATAACTGGATTAATTTGTGCTATTAATCTGAGGGGCGTGAGTTCAAACCCCTGTGGAGGAATGGAATTTTCTTTTTTTTTTTTCCTTTTTTTCTCGTTTTTTCTTTTCTTTTTTTTCCGTTTATTTTTCTTTTCTTTCTTTTTGCAATGAATTTTTTTTCCTTTTTTTTTCCTCATTTTTTGTTTTTCATTCCTTTTTTTTACCTTTTTTTTCCTTTTCTTCTTTTTGTTATACCCCATTACACGATAGTGCTGGGATATTATAATATTCCCTCCGGTGTCTGTCCGTCCGTCCGTCCGTCTGTCCGTCTGTCCGTCCGTCCATCCCCACCATTTCCGACCGATAACTTGATTAATTTTTCACATTTTTTTTTTCAAATTGTGCCTACATGTTTATATCGGGAATGACTTTTTTTCTTTTCTTCTTTTTGTTATACCCCATCACACGATAGTGCTGGGGTATTATAATATACCCTCCGGTGTCTGTCCGTTCGTCCGTCCATCCACACCATTTCCGACCGATAACTTGATTAATTTCTCACAATTTTTTTTTGGAGTTTGCGATCAATAACTTAAGAATCTTTTCATGGATTTTCTTCAAATTTTAAAACACTAAAGGACACATATTATTGCCAAGGACAGTCACTCTGCTTTTCTGGTTATTGTATTATCTGCCCTTTTGATATACATGTATGTAGTTCCTTTACTATATTGAATGCCTTAGTGAAGTTTTACAGATAACTATAACACTTAAAAGTACCACTATTATGGGCAAGGCTATAACCATATTATCTTGCAGTGGTGGGGTATCATGCAGTGTTAGCGTGCTTTTATTTTCGCATTACTACGCCTTTTGATTCGCGTAAAAACGCCTTTGATTCGCATCACTGCGCCTTTCTTTTGCTTTACTATGTCTTTCTTTTGCATTAGTATGCACTTTTTCGCGTTACTACGCCTTGTTTTTGCGTTACTACGCCTTTTTGCGTAGCTTCGCCTTCTGATTGGCGTTACTGCGTCTTTTGTTTTGCGTTTCTACGCCTTTTTTGCGTTATTACATCTTTTGTGTCGCGTTACTACGCCTTTACGGTATTTTATTTTCTCCTACATAAGCCAAATAGGCTTTCGAATCTGCAGTGTTAACGATCTTACCCTTAGCCTTTCACGCCTGAGTTTCTTAAACGGGTTCTCTCCATTTTTTATTTTGGGCAATTCTTGTTAATAGGAGATTTAGTCAAATTCATTTACAGGATGGCGAACAGCTTTCATTCTCGGATGAGACGGTTCATTAATGGCCGTCCCATCCGGATATAGATTTAATCGCCATTACAAAGCGTAAGCTGGCCATTTTGTTTTCTACAAAAGCAAGTAATGACCTCTTATTTATGAATCGGCGCGTCATTCGGTCAGATAAGCATGCTGCCCAGACATTTAATGGTCTTGTCCAGAAAAGTATTTTTCATCAGTGCTTTCTTTCTCTGGTGATTTTAACACAATTTAGAAATCATATGTAGACCACCTTTTATTGTAGTAAGCTGCTGGCATTTACTTAGGCAGCAACTGGTTTGATTTTCTCCTCTGGTTATCGAATGCTCAACCAGACGATATAATGCTTAAAGGCATTTATTCTGAAACAGTAAAACACACCGTGTGTTCATAATTGTTTTATTGCCCCCTGTGGTATACTATCAATAGAGATCAAAGGCGGTCCCTAATAGGGTGATTAGTAGCTCTTGTTGAATCCCCTGACTGAGGTACATAAGGGGAAAATCAATAATATACACTCCAGTCAACAGTTAGTAAATTATTGATTTTCCCCAGGGAGGCCCCTTACCTGTTGAAGACAGAGGACTTGTCTCCAGTCAGCACTGAGGGCTACATAATGTTATGTAATGAAATGATAGTCCTCAATAACCAAGAATAAATGCCTTTAACCAGCAAATTTTGGCAGATGAGGAGTTCTTCGCAGAAATTAAAACTCCAAAACCTGTTTTATTTCATTTCAGTCAATTACCGGACCATTGATAAAACAAACACAGCGTAAAAGTCAGTGAAAATCATTCGGTACTATGATTCTGGAGACTGAAAATGTTTCCATAAAATACTATGTCATTATCGAATCATTAGCGCACTGCTTATCAGGTTGGCTAAAAATGGTTCCGTAGAACAAGGTGCGGGTGATTCTGGGGCCGTGGAGATGAAAACAGATCCGCTTTATAGTTGCAAGTTTTGTTATCATTTCTATAGATCTAATGCGTAACCAACCATTTTCGACCTTTTCCGTGGTGATTTCTCGCTAGTGCTGCTTTGACAAGCAAAATATCCACAACACATATAACCATATATGTTTATTGTGTGTGCATGTTAATACGCTGAAATTGTAGCATAGCGCAGTAATAAATAAAAGGCAACAAACACCTCGAAAAACCACTCGTTTTCTAAGGCTTGAGTTCACCTTCAGCAGGAGAAACTAAATTTAGCCAAAATGTGTGAAGTACGGGATTTGGTATTTACTCCATAGATGCCGATATCAATGGGCTCCTGAATGTAATTCGCCGTTTTTTAAATAACTTCCTCGTAAAAATTATATAACTTATGAAACACAGAAACTGCACAGTTTCTTTACCTTTTTAGCGATCTAATTCCTAACCGGATGTCGCTCTAATTGCTTCACGTTCTTAACCAATGGTTACGCATTCTATCGTTCCGTAGGCGTGAAAAAACACCTGAGGATCCAAAATAACATAGAAAGAGAAGTCTAAAACCGGAACCACTTTTCCAATCTAACTGGCCTGAGGGAATTTTCGGAACCGGTTAGAACCGGTCGAGGTCGGTCACGGTCAGCACTAATTACCGTGGAATTTACGACAGCTATCAATCGATATAAGAATGATGCAATAGTACTTGTTTTTATGAAAATACTTGATATTAAACAGCCAATCAAAACGCTCTGCGAGTATTAAATTACCTGTTTTTCGATACAGAATTTAAATCACATAAAAGATCTCAAAGAAAGATGTGAAAAAGACCTGAATCTACTACGAGTAGTGTCAGGTACCACCTTTGGAGCTGATAAAAAGATAATCCTGACCCTATACAAGGCCCTTATTCTTAGTAAGCTAGACTATGGAGCCCAGGCTTACAACTCTGCGTCAGAGAATATCCTTAAAACTCTGAACATCATTCAAAATCACGCCCTCAGGATAGCAACAAGAGCATACCGATCTAACCCAATCAACGCACTAGAGGTAGAATGTGGACTTAAACCGCTACATCTACGAAGGGAAGAACTCATACTAAAATACTGGGCTAGATCCTCCCCACTTGGCAAATCCCTCCCAGTGAATGATCTATTAACATATCGTGGTTGCTATTCATGTAGGAGAGCCAAGAACTACAACCCATATTGTACGAAAGTCCGTGCCCTCCTGAAAGAGCACAACATACCCGATAAGATCCAGGCACCCAAGTACCCAGGCACCCAAGTACAGATCCAAATGGGATCTCAAATACAACACACCCTCCTGTTGCCTCCATTAGGTCCTGGGGAGGAAAGAAGAAAATACAAATGAATACATGAAAAATAAAAGCCTCTCTTATGTTCGCACCAGCCATGCCGGGAAATCTACACAGATGGCAGTAAGGACCCCTCAACAGGAAAAACCGGCGCCGCATTCGTTGTCCCAGAGAGAAATCTTCACGTACCGATTAAACAAACCAACACCCGTCAGTATTCACAACTGAACTGATTGCCATTCACTGGGCCATCTCATGGGCCATCAAAGTTAAGACACCCAAAGCCACAGTACTCACGGACAGCCTTAGCGCTATCCAGGCCCTACAGTAAGGCTGACACGATTAATCGAATAATCGATTAATTGATCGGTAAATTCCACAAAAATGATTATCAGTACTGATTTGCTTGTAATCGATTAGTTGATAAGTGCAATTTACTACCCAAACTTGAGCCTAAAATAGCTGGTTCAGTGGCAAACAGTGCAGACCCTGATGAGACGCCGCATTTTGCGGCGTCTCATCTGGGTCTACACTGTTTGCTCAGGCATGCTTGTTCAAATATACATATGGTAAAGTGCAACATATGGTAAGAGTTCTGCTCAGACAGAAAACCAGACAGGTAATATTATGACAAAAACCTCAGCGATTACTAATCGATTGTCGGTCGCAATGACGGAACTGATAATCGATTATCTTTTCAGCTCCGAGTAGCCAGCCCTAACCTACAGTCAGGAAAATCCAAAACACGACCTGACCAAATTGACTCAATCCTGTCTAAACTAGATAAGGCAAAAAGAGAAGGGCAAGACATTGAAATCGACTGGATCCCATCCCACGTCGGCATCCCCGGTAATGAGACGGCCGACGAAACAGCCAGATTAGCACTAGATATAGGTATTAAAGATTATACTCTCCCTTCAAAACGGGAGATCTATACAATCATAGACACCGCCATAACGAGAAAATGGCAAACTCTATGGGATAAAAACCAAACCAACACCGGGAGGCATTACCAACTCCTCCAGCCCACAGTAGGTAAATCTGCCCGCCAATTTAGCAACAACAGAAAAGTAGACGTGGTGCTCTCCTGTTTGAGATTTAACCATAACGGCCTAAATGCCAACCTCACTCAACTAGGAAACACAACGGGTCTATGCAGAAAATGCGATAACTATGAACTAGAGACAACACAACACATCTTGTTTGAATGTGTAACAAACGCCCATGCACGAGAAGAGATAAAATCGGAAATGTTCAAATTAGGATATGAATCGGTACACCTACAAGATCTCTCCCCCCCCCCCCCCCTGTAAAACACTGCTCGGACATAGCCGAGGTGGTTAAGAAATTCCTTAAAGACACAAATTACTGGGAAGTAACATAAGAAAAACAACTGTTGTTACCCACACACCGCGCTTAGGCAACCATCACCTACCGTCAATCTGCACTTGGACCTGAGACGGGGGCGTCAAAGCGAGACACTGTGGTTGCGGCTCATTTGCTTTGCACTTATGGGTGCCCCGCCGAGGCTACCCCCCCCCCTTCAAAGGACAAACCAATGACCCTCCCATACCTACAAAATCATAACAGACCACGGGCAAGGGTGCATCATAAGAAAATCCCATAGCCCGAAAACTCCCACGGACATGCTTGAACCTGCGGCGACAAGCCGATTCAGGACACTGTGGTTGCGGCTCATGTGCTTTGCACTTAAGGGTGTTCCGATGAGGTAACATGCCGCTGCAGGACAAGCAGCCCCCATGGGAAGGGTACTCTTCACAATTACCGCACCACCCGTTAACTTGGTTTTGAACAAGTTACCCTAAGAGCCAGACCGTGTCTTTGTGGGGGGGGGACTCCCCCCTCACAAGCCCGGCCCGCCCTCTGCACAGAATGGGAAGCCAAAATATGTGACGGATGGCGCGGTCATATTAGCACAAGCGCAATATGCACTAATGACTTTTGTTTCTATTACAGGTACAGGTAGGGCCCCTGGGGACAAGAAACTGGACACAACTACACTGATCCGAGCGCACACATGGGGTCCCAAAGCACTAATCCGACTTTTCTATTTCAGGAACGAGAGGAGGCTTGACGGGGAGCGTCAGGACAACATCCTGAGGGCACCTCGGAGAAAGCCCGTACTGGGCTCCCCTCTAGGTACCAACAGAATGAAGTCCCCGGAAGTATGCAAAGCGAAGGCATAACTACTGCCAGAAAAGAGCATACAAACAGGGACAGGTCACGCGCTAAATATCTTTATAGGCGGGGCAACGGCAAAATACACCATTTGCTAGGTATTTGGAAATAGGAAGTCCCTTAAAAATGCCTTTTGGAAGACCATTCAAAAACAAAAATTAGCGGGATTGCAAAACGGCTAATTAGCCTCATCACTGCCTTTCCCAAACAAACATATACCTCCAACACACCAATTTTTCCAATTTTGAACCCTACTTGCATAGGCAGGTCTCCGTGATGAGAGCACGGGTACTAGGACTTTTTGCAATAGCCGAAATTGGCTGGTCTATAAGTCACCCATCCTGGCTCACTTTAGATGCCTGTTCAAAATTCAAAAATTTCATGCATTATCACCCTTTAACAAGCATCGTGACCGAAGGCGTTTTCTTTGCCATGTCTGGGGTGGAGGCAGAGAATAATGGAAGCCAGAACTGATAATGTATGTTAACTTTTTTCCTCGGCCAGACTTTCGAAAACAGGGCTGTGCTCTGACACATTTGGCAGTCGAAATTGGCAACACATCATCACATACTAGAGACCGTCTTTGGTCTGATGTCTGCACTCGAAGTTCTAAAATCGCTACAGAACAGTGTTTCTTAGGACAAACGCTGTTCCTTGGGTGCGATTTGTGCCTTCCTCCGATTAAGAGTTCAGTATATTCCCATTGGTCAACTGACACCTGTCGAATTGACAAGTGCCAGCACATTGGAGGCCCTGGGTAGAGCAGTTTATAAACTAATCCCATTTAGCGAGATGGGGGTAGCCCCTATATGCTTTTAGCGCCCGGTTACCTTACAAAATCTATCAAGTCAAGTCAGAATTTAAACGACATCAAGCAGTCGACTCGACAACGCCTTATCAATTAATTAGACAGGTAAGTTGTTAGCAGACGATGCATATTCTTTTCTGTTTTTGTTCCCCAAAGTTAGGTTAAAATTTTACTCCTAAGCAGACGATAAAATTGAGTACAGGTAAACCTGGTTCTCTGTTTATCTATACAAGCCTTGATCAACAACGGGCTTAAATCAATCACACGTGCATTGTTATAGACCCCATTGTTTGTCAAGGTCAGAGAAGTAAAACTATCCTATTACAGTTTAAAAGAAAATTCATGATTTAAAATATGTGGTAAAAATATACCTTATGCCGCCCCACCCGTCGTCGTTAGAGAATTTTGTTGCATGGTGCTTTCTCGCACAGCCGTAACCCACCCCACACGAGTACCCAGTCAGACCTTCGATGCATATATAAAACCTATTGGAAGCAACATCACCAAAAATGACCTATAAAGTGTTGATTGGGATGTAAAACATTGAATCAAACAAACACTTATTTATATTTTATTGTGTGTTTCCAATCCTCACCAGATCCAACCCTCATAGTCCTCTGCATTTCGCCAGATTTTCCACAAAATTCTTATGTTGTGAATGGCTTTTTTATCTGATTACATCTGACAGCTCTTAATTGTTTTGTAAAATTAAACCAACACAATTTGATCCTGCCTTACTTACAGATTCAACATAAACATCCGCAGCCCAGCAGACACACAATGTTGACTCAACATTCATTCAACGTTGAAACAACATTTCAGTTTACAAAATAATGTTCTTCCTACGATAATACCGGCTACCTGACCAGAATAATGGACACGCGCGCAAGGAATATTGGATTACGAGCGTACCTTCTTTCCGGAGAGATTTAAATTTAGACACATATACAGTTTTATTCAGCATCCCCGCGCCCATGCCCATGACCTCAAAGTCAAGGTCACAGACTCATTATTTTCAGCAAACCCATGCCCATGCCCATGACCTCAATGTCAAGGTCACGGATTCAGAATTTTTAGCTCACATTTCGCAACCCATGTAATGGATTTAGTTCGTATTTGGTATGATGAAAGATATAGGTCCTTTCTCCGGCTACCCCGTTTAGATTTCGCCCTTTATCTGATTAATGATCTTCTCGAAATAAAAGACATAATCTTGAAAGGGCCGTAAAACCAAAATTCAAGGTCAGTGCCACAGACTTTGCATTTTTTTTATGGATTTGGTTCATATTTGGTATGCCGATCCTTTTTCCAAGATTTAAACGACATTAGCCCCACCTATGCCGACGCCCTCAATGTGAGCAATGCCGTCACTTTTTTTTTTGCACCATGATTTTATTTCTTGGTGAGGATGGTCCCTGGGCGGGGGCATCTGTGTCGTATTGACATTCTAGTTGTGGTACACCGAGTCTTTCATTTTAATCAAAAGCCTTATCGCAGATTGTGGGTAATTGTTAGATGTCAGTTCTTTTATTTGTTTGAATTGAGGTTTAACGTCCCCGTCAACACTGTTTGGGTCATTTTTGAGACGCTACTTCCAGTTTTGTGGGACTTTTACCCGACACTGAGATGAAATGACATCTCAAGAAAACCAAAAGGTTAAATGCATTGGACGGTCTGACTCCTACCACTTTGCCGGGACAAGTGAAGTCCTTCAAAGCAGTTTACCAGTACTCATGTGTGGTCAGTACCAGCTCTGCGTGGCAGCAACATGCAACACAATCTATTTCTCCAAGCCCCGATGGGTGCTGGCGGGTCTTCGAAGATTGGCTTCACAGATTGGCTTTAAATTATTTAAGGTTTTTTTTTTTTGTTGTTTTGTTTGATTTGAGGTTTCACGTCCCCGTCAACGCTGTAAAGGTCATTTTGGAGACGTTGCTTCCAATTTTGTGGGACTTTTACCCGACATTGAGATGAAATGACATCTCAAGCCCTGTCGCCCAATGAAACCAATCGGGTTTATTAGCATGGACGGCCCGCCTCGCACCGCGGTCTCTGGACAGGCTTAGATCGTCTAAGCAGTTTACCAGTACTAGTATGCGGGCCGGATTCAGCTCTGCGTGGAAGCATCATGCAGCCCATATATTTCTTCCAGCCCCTATCGGCGGGGGCCTAAACTATTTAAGGTGACACCGACTTGATGAATCAATGTAAACGCTCCGTGCTCCGTCTCATTTTCGCTGTGTGTATAGGGTGTGTGTGGGTGGGGGGTGGCGGGGGTTGGTTAGGCAAAGGTGTAATGTGTATCTTGTGTCATGGGGCATCGAGCTACAATTGGCTTACGGTATGACAAGGCCTGCTGTGCTGGGGATGATGGTGATGTTGTTATTTCTTCTGTTACTTCTCTTCCATTCATTTGGCTCTTCTCTTCATCTACTCTTCTTTCTCTTTTTATCTCTTTTCTCCCTTTCTCTAGGAGAAGGCACAAAACAAGAGGGCCCTGATTCGCTCACCTGAATGTCACTGCCTCTATTACATTCTATTTTTAGCTCTGGTTACCATCTTGTTCATTAGAGTGGAATGATCTTAGCTACTTTGTTATTGTGTCACCTAGGCAACATTTCTGTGAAGTTTGAATCAAATTGACCCAAGGGTTTAAGAGTTCGCGTTTGAAGCAAATTTACAATATTTTTCTATTTTTAGCTCTGGCGGCGATATTGTTCATCGGAGAGGGATCGTTTTCGCTATTTTGGTTGAGGGTCATCTAAGCAACATTGCTACGAAGTTTGAATGAAATTGGCCATAGGGTACAGGAGGAGTTGTCGTTTGAAGACTTTGTTCTATTTTTAGCTCTGGTGGCCATCTTGTTTATCAAAGCAAAACGAATTTAGCTATTTTGGTAGGGAGCCACATAGGCAACATTCCTGTGAAGTTTGAATCAAATTGGCCCAACGGTATAGGAAGAGTTATCGTTTAAAGATTTTTCTATTTTTAGCTCTGGCGGCCATCTTGTCTATTGGAGCGGAACGATTTAAGCTATTTTGGAAGAAGGTCGCCTAAGCAACATTTCTGTGAAGTTTGATTGAAATTGGCCCAAGGGTTTAGGTAAAGAGGTGTTAGCATTTAAAGCAAATTGTTGACGCCGCACGACACATGACGCACGACGGAAATTGACCGATCACAATAGCTCATGGCCCACAAGGGTTGACGTGTGGTTAAACCCAGAGCAATCGATCAATTCGCTGTGTGTATTGACACCATGGCAGACAGTACAGACCAAGATAACACATGGACAATCAGCGCCAACACTGATATGCACAAATAAAGGTATTCCACAGATTTGTCAATATACAGTATTCTTAGACTTCGTGCATTTTCCTTCAAATCTCCGTCAGTTCGTTTTCTGAAGAAATATTATCATTATGATTATGATTATTATTATTATTATTATTTATTTATCTATTTATTTATTTTTAATCCAAACATAGGTTGTGGAAGCTCCTTAGAATCACTTCATTAAGGTGGTTCTAACGAATATCCGAGCCTATGTCTATGAGCGGAAATATGAAAAAAGAATGCTAATCCTTGTAAATCCTTGTTTTCTCTATAATAAAGTGGGGTTTCAGAGCTTGCAAAACAAGACATAAATCATTTATGGGTTGTTAGAATCACTTCATTTAGGTGGTTCTAACGAGTATCCAGGCCTATGTCTATGAGCGGAAATAAGGAAAAAGAATGTATATCCTTGTAAATCCCAGTTTCTCTGTGTAACGTGGGGTGTCATATCTTGCAAAACTTACGTTGTACACAAAGCATTTATCATTTGTGGGTTGGTAATAATCACTTTATTAAGGCGGTTCTAACGTGTATCCACAACTTATGTCTAAGAGCAGAAATAAGGAAAATATGTAAATCAAAATTTTCTCTATATAAAGTGGAGTTTCCATGGCTTGCAAAAATTATTTTCTCCACAAGGCAGTAATTATTTATGGGTTGGTTACAATAACTTCAAGGTGGTTCTGACGAGAACCCACAACATATGCCTAAGAGCAGAAATAAAAAAATATATAAAAATATATACTTTTGTAAATCCCAGTTTTTTTCAGTACAAAGTGGGGTTTTCATAGCTTGCAAAAACCCTGTTGTCCATTTATTGGTTGGTTTACTTATTATTTGTAGTTACATGTGAAATTATTTATGTATGTTGAGACAAAATTTCAAAGAGGATAGATCTAGCACCTGTGTGTATAGTTTACTGCAGCAGTTAATCAGTTTTAAAAACATTCTTCTTATCAAGCTGTCAGGTCTTATTATGATAAGCTGAAACCATGTGTCGCTAGCAGGTAGCTCGAACTCTGGCGAAATGCAGAGTTCTACTCAGGGGAACGACTGTATCGTGTGGGCCAATACGAAAATAGTTGTGTCGTCTGTTATACATTTATAGCGCATAGGAATTTCCATGGATTTTCCAGCATCTTGTCTATATATAGACGATGACAATGGATGTAGAATTGATGACAACTTTTTTTTTTTAGCGAAAGGACTCTTGTTCACCTTTATATATTATTGCTGAAGTTGTTACTGATATTCACTGACCAACCCACCACGAAAATATTACTATTAAATTAGAATAAACCAATCTCAAAAAGGTTTTTATTGATTTGACAATATTGTCGTCTGCTAAACTGATACATGCGGGTTTATCAAGTGGAGAGATAATCCACGATAAATTCTTGATTAAGACTACAGCAATTACGCCACTTTAACTTAGTTAGACAGAACCCTTTTCATATTGTCTGATGAGTCCGTTTCAGTTTTAGCCATTCCCATTTGACCATTACGATAACACATCCGTGTGACACAGTGCATTCTTTCCTATCTCCGAAATACTACTTTTCCAATGAAACTTTGTTATATTTTTCTTACTTATACTCAAAACACAGGTTGCGGGTGCTTGTTAGAACCGCTCTCCAGTTTTCTCAATATAAAGTGAGGTTAAGAGGGGGTGTTCATTTCACGGACTTATTAACCTGATGACTGTGAAAATATTGTTCAACTAAGCAAAAGAGGTGCGAGTCGAACCGTCCATGCATGCTAGTAATTAGTTTCATCGGGCGACAGGGCTTGAGATGTCATTTCATCTCAATGTTGGGTAAACGTCCCCACAAAATTGGAAGCAACGTCTCCAGAAATGACCTTTACAGTCTTGAAGGGTCCTTACAAACAAACATATGTAATACTATCTCATGTCCTTCGCGTTGTGTAATACGAAGAAGGTCAACACTCGTATAGCGACTACAACAATACGTTTAATGTCTACAACAAACGACTACCCAGGTTTGAAATACGTTTCCATAATTTCTTAGTTACTTAATCAAAACCAATAACCCAATAGCCCCAAAGCCAATAACCAAAAGCCCCAACCCAAGGAGCGCAGTGCTCTTTTATATCCTAAGCTCATGTGACCTTATTATGCTAATTCAAAGATATAGTTTCCATAGTGATGTCGCTTATGCTAAATATACCTTCTACATTACAACTGTGTGATAACTATAATATACCATGACATATATTTAGCTAGCTATTTCTTGGAAATAATACCTGTCTTACTTATAATAATCCTGTAGAACATTTTACGTCATAGCATTAGATTCAGGATTCCAAAATATAGTAAGAACTTATTTACAAAAAGGGGCCTTAATAAAAAATACTTAAAATTCAACCAATAGTGTTATAAATTCCTTCCTAACCCAAGATTTTAAGGGATTTTTATCTCTAAGTTTTCAAAATGCCCAATGATATTTGCTTCACATAACACTGATACTTAAAGAACTACACATATATAGTAGCATGCACAATTCATATACATTATAAAGCTGTAACTGAGTCTTTCTATTTAGTTTTCCTTTTTAAAGTTCAGTGCTGTTCTTCATCATAGTTATTTTCTTTCATCTCTCAGAATCACAGGTGTCTCTGTCTGATAAGAGGTCCCAACAATATGTTTATCATGATACCATTTTCGTTTAACCAAAATATTCTATCCTCATAACTAAAATCAATTAAAGATTAAGTTTTGCTCAAGTACATTCTAGGTAAATACTCTAAACAATTTTACACAACTTGATCGTACGACAACTATACTCTAAACAATTTTACACAACTTGATCGTACGACAACTTAATTTCCGATAAAATATTAGAGTATAACATAAATCTAAAGAGTAAAATCATTTTGCAAGTTTTTATGTAGCACTGTAGTTTTGCTGTTCATCTCGCTCTTCTGTCGTTGTAGCATGGCATGTACTCTTGGACGGTTTCCTATGCCAGGTGCATGCCGTCGATGATCACACCTCCCATGAACGGAACCACGATTCAAATGAAATGATAAGATGTTTATGTCACGTTGGTCTGTATAAAATAAATAAAATTCCTCTGTTTTCAACTCAATAAATATAACAAATATACTCCAGCAGGATGGTTTGATGTTAACTGTCCGATGCACAACAATAGTTTGGCTAATCTGTTTGGTTTGTTACTTCGGTTCTCAATTTCACAATAGCTAATTACCAGGAAGAAAGTCTTGGGCTTATCTTATTTTTTGTCTGTAGTGATGGTGTCAAATAACCAGGTATTCTGAATTTCCAAGAGGAATTATATGACTTAGCAATCTGAGTCTGTTATCATTTTCATGTCCCAAAAATTTCAGGGAAAAATTCTTGGCAACAATAAATTCTCTCAGGTAAGCAATTCACACGATTCTTCTTATGTCCAAAATGTGCGCCAACAAATGTTCATTCATAGTTCCATGACGTCACTACTGAAAAGTTTGGGGTTTCCCTTCATAGGTTAGTGTTGAATCAGCTAATCGAAATGTCCAATATATAGTTCACACAGTTCTACGTCGATACATTGTTTCTACAGCAACACCGTTTATATAGTTCCACACACATTCCTAGGCCCACTGTTCATCATACTAGCAAACATACATGTCTCTCGTCGGCGATTTACAAATCACTTCATGTATACCTTACTGTATACACATCGCTGAAATCCCATCAGCTCGCATGCTTCTCCACCGATATTTTCGGCTGTATGCAAATTATCATTGCATTCAGAAATATTCTTGTGTACCTCCTATACCTGTACACATTTCCCTTTGTCAAGGCTGATATCTTTATCATTAGCTGAATTTTAGCCCGAGTACGTAGACCCACCACGACCTTCAGATGGCCTTGTCACATTCGTGGCTCAGCACATACTGGATTCTCTTGTTCATAGATACATGAACAACACGAGGCTCGACAATATACTGCATACAAGTTACATGCATTTCTATTTGCGATTCATGTGTCTTTTCTCTGGCTACATCTATGTAAACTTAAAATAGAAGTCAACTTGTACATCCAATCGTTTCTTACACCTTAAAATGCAATGACGTCACAAAAAGCCAAAACCAAACCAACACACAAAGTTGCATAGATCCAATCGAAGCAAACACAACAACATGAAGAAATTGAAAGCTATTCCACTCTTATAATTCTTAACATTTTTATTTGCATATATTTAAGTTTCCCAGCCTCTTTTTCCTTAAACCAGCAATAATTTTTATTGCATAAATTCGAAACCTTTTGTTTCCTTATCAGCAAATCCACATTTGCACCCAGACACAACATAGACAAAAAAAAAAAGACAACTCCATTAACCTCATGGTATAATGCCAACCAAAGGTACAAAGTATACGAGTGCAGAGAAAATGTATCTCTCTAAAGTGAAACTGACACCCCGACATATGAAATGCCGACACCCAATATACAAGCCTTTCTGCATTCCCTCTATTATCAAAGTCTAACAATATACCAGCTATACATGATGCAGAGGTACATTTTGACTTGCACCAAACCAGAATAAGGGACTTTTATCTAAACCATAACATGTAGGACAAGACACGACAAAATGCACAACAAAATACTGATGCCGGAAAATAACAACCGGAAGTTTCAAACTCTGACATATTTTTTGTCATCACCAGTCTCATAAAAGACACACAGCACACAGATGCAACAGACATTCGTGAGAGGTCCTAAAGCTCATAAAACCCTATTAAAACTATGTTTATAAAACATCCATACAACATATACTCATTTCAATATGCTTAAACCTAGTTTCAAGACACCATTAACCTCTATCCAATAATTGTTTCCATGGATACCAATATACATCACCAAAACTTTAGATAACCAAGTTTAAAATAGACATCGTAAACAGCCAAACCCAAGATAACCTTGTTTCAGGACAACCTTGTCACAGAACAACCATCATAAATCAGTGCCAACATAGAAACCCAGACAACTAAATGGTTTCCCAGTTACATAGAATCTATGCAGATCGTACTGTCTGCAATATTCCATTGGCAACTACCCAAACGTGAACGCCAAGTTTTAAATATAGCTCTAGAAGCCTTCCACTATTTATTCATCTATGTAAAAAGAAAAGTTAGAATTTAACCCCATGTACATAATAGATACATGCGACGACAACTGACCATATTGTTAAGCCTGATTTTGTCATGAAAACATGTGAAAATACATACCAGTATGATCCTTGCCTTGAATGATCGCCGTTACGTAGTTTGTTTAAAGATTATGGCATCCATATGCACATGTCATAAAACGCCATTGTTATTGACCACAAATAAAGTCCAAAAGGTGAATAATCTGGTCAACGGGCACCAAAAAGAATTCCTGTAATACTATCTCATGTCCTTCGCGTTGTGTAATACGAAGAAAGTCAACACTCGTATAGTGACTAAGTTTTAATGTCTACAACAAACGACTACCCAGGTTCGAAATACGTTTAAATAATTTCTTAGTTACTTAACCAAAACCAATAACCCAAAAGCCCCAAAACCAATAACCAAAAGCCCCAACCCAAGGAGCGCAGTGCTCTTTTATATCCTAAGGTCATGTGACCTTATTATGCTAATTCAAATATATAGTTTCCATAGTGATTTCGCTTATGCTAAATAAACTTTCTACATTACAACTGTGTGATTACCTTATTAGCCCATGACATATATGTAGCTAGCTATTTCTTGGAAATAATACATGTCTTACTAATAATAATCCTGTAGAACATTTTACGTCATAGCATTAGATTCAGGATTCCAAAATATATTAAGAACTTATTTACAAAAAGGGGCCTTAATAAAAATTACTTAAAATCCAACCAATAGTGTTATAGTTACACCACGAAAACACGCCTATATAATTTTCCACCCTTAGGCACCAAAAGTAAAACTCTGGTTCACATGTGTGAACATTTTCTTTCTTCTGTTCCAAAACATACTTTGTGCGTACTCGTTAGAAGCGCGAGGTTAACTAGAATTATAAAAGTATAAGATTATTTTTTGTAGTAAAATTTCGATATATTGCATAGCTGTGCTTCCATTACGCTATTGATTATGTCAACAAGAACTGCAATGAACAAAAAAAAAAAAAAAAAAAAAAAAAAAACACTTCAGTTTTTTTATTTCCTTATTTATCAAAAACAACATGGATATTATATACAATAAATACAACGGTTAGTACACATATGATGTCAAATGTGATTAATGACCATTTTCACAAACTATCTTGGTGCGGGCTCCTTTAAGGCCCCCGCCCATCGGGGCTTGAAGAAATAGCTGGGCTGCACGATGCTTCTATGCAGAACTGAAACCGACCCGCACACGAGTGAGTGAGTGAGTGTTTGAGTTTTACGTTCCACCAACATCTAAGGTCATACGGAGACGAGACCTCGGTTTAAAGACTCATCCGAAAGTCTGGAGAAGCCCGGGATCGATCCTGCGACCCCTGGTTTACAAGGCGAGTAGCGTATCTACTACACCACGGAGGCTTCTGACCCGCACACGAGTACTGGCAATACGTTTAGGGGATCTAAGTAGAAGTAAAACAAAGATCAGGAATTGATACAATTAACTTACTCCACCCATAAAAGACACCAAAGGGAAAGAAATACAAACAGTAAGCGACCAGACCATAATGGAAACCTAAACAAAGGAAGGCCATAAGGACAGTTACTTTCCTACAAAATGGCCATATGGCCATCAAAAACCAAAAGACACGAGTGATACACACAGTAGGAACAAACAACGACATAAATAAATCGCCACAGAAGAGCCGCCTTGGAACGGTCAGTGGAAGATTTCCACTGGGGGGCTTAAATCGATTTTACGTGGCCACAATCCTCGCCCTTACTTCCGTCGCGATTTAGACAAATAATTTGTTCAGTCCGCATGAAGGCCTCCTAACTCATCAGTGCAACATCTCCGTGAACACAAACATCAAAGAACCACAGAGGTGAGACAACGGTGAGGACTCGACAGCAAGAAACCACTGAAATGCTGGAGCAAAAGAAAACCAACAGTTAGACTCCGATGAGCCCGACCAGAGACAGAGCATCAGGCAACAACCAACATTATCTCTCTATTTTCAATAAGCCTTTACGTTGGAGCCGTCATAGAATCTGAGGCCTGACCCACCGGCGTGCAATTAAAGAGGGAAGCAAAGCCGCCAACCGTGATTGGGCTAACTACCATGCATGCAGTCTGTCGTATAATATCAATGTTGTACCCAATCTTCCCACACCGAAGAACGACCCCACGAAACTGGGTGCTGAAGCCACCGCGGTTATATATTTTTCTAAGCCTGCCCAGGCAAAGCGGTGCGAGTCGCCCCGTCCATGCTTATAAACCCCATTGGTTTCCTTGGGCGGCAGGGCTTGAGATGTCATTTCATCTCAATATCTAATAAAAGAATTGGAATCAATGTCTCCAAAATGACCTATAAAGTGCTGACGGGGACGTTAAACTTCAAATCCAACAAAACAAATCAATGTCTACTGTTTGTAAACTCTTCTTCATTCAATGTCACTGGCTTTAACCCAGAAATTGATTTTTTTTGGATAGTATTTCCATTTCACAAAGTACTGTTTGTTCCGCTGCCTGCCTCTTGTTTTCAAGACCTTTTCAATTTTGTAAGATATCATATCTGGATCAATGTAAAGGGGCAATAACTCGCTGTTATACCAAGTGCCTTTAACCTCCTCCCCTTATAAGTCTTTCAGTCTATAAACAGGCAGACCTCCTCTATGGTATCTTTTTGAGACTTGAACTATTTCTCCTGAATACGTTTCATCATAGGCACGTCTAAAACACCTTTAAGATAGCTTATTCTCACATACTGATTTATCTTAAACTTAAATGATCTTTTCTTCGGCGTTTTCACTTGTTTTTGCGAATTCTGTGCAAAGTAGGTAGACAGACGAACTTGTTCTTCGTTCTCTTGTTTCACATCGGCTGGTTTCATTCTAATGGTTCTATGGTAAGTTTTGTTAAAGCTATCAGCAAGATCTTGTATGACGGGTAAATAGCTGGAATCATCTTTAAATGTAAAATAACGACCAATAAAAATCAAGCCTGGACTTTATCGTTAAAATGGCCCTTTCTGATGTAGAAGCTTTCGTTTCATTCTGTGTTGGAACGTATATAACACCATCTTTCTTCATCAGATCCTGTACCACTTTTGCGCGAAATTCTTGGCCTAAAAAATGAGAAAACAAAATCGTTTGAACAATAATTCCTTGTAATGCGGGCGGCAAATATATATAATTTTTATCCCTAGACAATTGTGAGTAAACTTTTACATTATAGAATACTGAACTCAAATGACTGAGTATTCCTTTAAAACATAATTTTATATTCTTTTAGTTTGGCTTTAATGGTAAAAAAGAGAGAAAAAAAGCAAATACCTTCCTACCTTTATCAGTTATGATCTTGTGTGGCGTTCGCCCATAGGTCTTGAATATATCTTGAACGGCACTCGCTACATCTTGTCCGGATTTACCATTTAGTGGTCTAAGCCACACGTATTTTGAAAACGTGTCTATGACAAGTAGAATGTATTTGTAACCCTTACTGCAGTCCTTGTATTTCACCATGTCTATCAAATCCGCCATCCAAAGATCATCTTTGCCCGCACTCACTATATGGTTCCTCTGGAAGCGTCTCCTGGCTGGTTTGTGAAGACTATATGCCTCTTGATTGTGGAGAAACTTTCGTATTTTGTACATGCCGATGCTAAACTTCCCTTAATTTTTTACGATCCTGTATAACTTTTGTGGGCCTGCAAAACTAGCAGGGTGCTTAGGATTATAATAAATTTCTTTTAAATAATTTTCCCACAATGCCATGTCTATTCTCACAACCGTATTCACTGTAAATGAAATTATGTGTTAATTGTTGCTAATTAAATATGCTTTTATTCGCCATCAGACTCATTCTCATTGGTCGATTCATCATCACTGTCTTCTTCATCAGTGTCTTCATCTTCGGAGACCTCTGTTTCAAAGAGATCTTCAAATGTTCCTTTGTTCTTATTCAGTATGCGACGTATTGCCGAGAAATGGCTTACTCCTTTGTCAGTCAGTGACTTAATGCTCCCAACAATCTTTTTATGGGTAGCATTATTAAACAATGGAAACCAATAATGCTCAAGAAATAAACTATATTTCTGTAGAAACTTCCGTTCTTCGAATGCCTTGATGCGGTTTTCAGCCATTTCAGTAGCGCCTTCTGCATCTTCGCCCTCGTCTCTGAACCTCTGATAGATGTTGTCAAATTTGTCTTTGCATTCAGATTTGACACGTTTCCACAACAAAAGAAGCCCTTCGTTACCTTCTATACTGTCTTCATCATCACTGTCAGTCTCAGTGGATTCATCCGTTTTTCTTCTTTTAGCCGGAGGTTCACTATTCTCTGGACACCACCCTCGTTTCAGATGCCTTTGAACATCGTGGGTGGAATCGAATAATAATCCACAATCGTCACAAGCATGGGTTTTATCTGCCATTGTGTTTGGAAACTGATTATGGTTTTCTACTTTTTCTTCAGTGTGATACGTTTGGATGCTAGTGATAGAATGGTTAATGGTTTGGTCGCTTTTTATCAGTTTGTTTTCCTGAGTCTCTTCTATGTGATCCGTTTGAATTCCAGGTGAATAATGACCACTTGAATCGTGATGTTCACCTTTTATATGCGCCTTAGTAGTCATCTGCCCACCTATCATCGTATTTCAAACGCTGATTGGCTGGTGTAAACGTTTTCAAATCTAACAATAGAAATCCGTATGGACGTTTTTTTGTTTTTTTTTCAAATAATTTAATGAACTGGTCTGAATTGTTTGGGAACATCTGACTTGCTAACGTAACAGTCATGGATTTGTCAACTGGGTTATCATATAAAATTAGATAATGGCAGTTTCGTCTCTGCGTTGGGTCTTTGGTTGCATATAAACTCTGGTTGATTGAAATGATTGAGAGGGATCTATGATGAGAGCCTTCTGTGAATAAATCAGTAATCTTTTTTGTCTTTTCCCGCTATTGACATCATATCGTCCAATATCAACAAGTTGTTCTGTCTGGGATCGAAGTAATCATCATCGCCAAAGTCTTGCGGGATTCCCTGAACAAATTCTGCTTTTGGGGTAACTGTAGCCTTGATAATATCGTACATAGGCTGCCAACGTTTATACAGCCACACAATTCTCTGTATTTGAGGTTGAATTCTATTGTTGTGATGTAGCAGATCTTTCACAAATGTCGTTTTTTCCACATGCTGCAAAATATAAGAACATAATATTGAAATAATACATGAAATAGAAGACTGGAATAGTCATTGAATGTGCTGACTAAAAAACTGTAATATATATTTCAAAGCTCCAAATTTCAAACAATTTATTTAATAAATGCTAAAGCATACTTGTTGGACCGCTTATTATCATTGTGAACGGATGTTGCAGTACTGTGGCATTATTATTCTTCTGGTGCTGTAGCGGTGGTATGCCTCCATGCGTCGGCGGCGGTTGTATGCCTCTCTGTGGCGGCGGATTACTCCCTGAGGTGGCGGCTGCGGCGGCGGCGGCGGCGGCGGCGGGATGCCTCCCTGTGGTTGCGGCGGCGGCGGATACGCTTCACTGCCCTGCGGACTTGCTTCACTGCTCTGCGGATACGCTTGACTGAGTTTGTCACCAAAATGTTTATTACGCCTGTGTCTTATCATCACGTCTCGCCTTGAAAATACTCCAGAGCAGTCTGGACAGAATGTCTGAGACATGTTGCTCCTCTGAGAACTTACTTCGGAATGGCAATGTGTTACATTCCTATGCTATTAAAATCATTTTAGCAACAACACTTCTGTTTTGAAAGCCAATCAAATCCCTGCAATCAAAACAAAGTGCGCATGTGCTAAACAATGATCTAAATACGCTGTTTGTAATACTGTAAAATCATTCACATACTGATTGTTGTCATGTTCGGATCTATGAAAGAAGATATTTATTAAATAATTATTAAACAACATAAGGTAACTATTTACGACTAAGCACAACGTGTTACATGTAATTTTTAAGTCTTGTCTTTTAATTGTAGTCTCACCTGTTTTAATGTCTGCTAAAGTAGGTCAGTCATAATTTTGAAAAATTGAAAACAACTATGAACTTGTGATTCTTTTGATTATGCATTTTTTTTTTGATTACCACAAACAATTCATAATGTCTCATTTCAGACTACAAACAGAGAAGATGGTTTCCTATCTATGCGAAGAGTGTGGGGCAAGCCTCTCCAAATTGAGTCAGCTTCTCCAGCACAGAAGAATTGAAAATCACTGGAAGAAGTATACATGTTCCAAATGCAAGAACGTTTTCAACAGGAAAGACAATCATGACCGTCATATGCGTAAACATCAGAATGAAAACAATTACCATTGCCAGACATGTTCAAAAGTGTTCACCAGGGTGGATGCACTGGAAAATCACTTACAGCAGCATACAAACCAAGTTGGTGGAGCAGTTAAAAGGGCAAGTGATGGGCCTGTAAGAGAGGAAATAAGAACAAGAGGGTGGAACTGATGGGAGCCCCAGAGAAATTCTATAATATAGACAAAGTTAGTGAAAGGAAGATAGAAAAGTTTAATACAACATCATCATACTACAAGATTTCAGTGAATGACCTAGAAGTGAGAGGATTGCCTGATGTTGTAAGGACATTGAAAAAACTGTTTCAGTCCATATTAGACCACATTGCGGGTAACATACCATCAAACGATCTTGTCAGAATTTCAATGGATAACCCGGAACTGGATTATCCTATAGTTCTTCCATTTATGAGACGATCGCTTCTGGCAGTAGACCGAATCCTATCTGAAATTGAGCGTGTATTACAATCATACGAACACTTGTCTTGGACGAGTCTTTCGGTATAGAATTTGTTCACGTGCATATGTTGAAAGGATCTGGTCACAAGCGGAAACCTTACGTTGATATTGTAAAATTGCTTGAAAACAAGAGGAGTATAATACAGATAAAAAACCGTGACTACCTATGTTGTGCAAGAGCTCTTGTGACGGCCATAGCTAGAGTTCAGAAGCACCAACAACATACAAGAAGAGCTGGCAAAAGACTTACATCAAAGGGCAGGTGTGTCATTAAATCCATGTGGCTTGGCAGAAGTGAAGCTATTTCAGAAAGCCTTGCCAGATTTTCAAATTTGCGTCTTGTCAAAAGAACATTTTAACAGTGTCATCTACCAAGGACCTGCTGGCGGTGTACCCATATATCTTTACTTTCATAATCAACATTTTGATGTAATGACCAAGGTCACGGGGTTTCTGAGTAGAAGTTACTTTTGTTTCCAGTGTAAAAAGGGCTACAACACAAAAGAAAGCCACAAATGCAATAACGCTTGTCATTTTTGTAAAAAGATACATGACGAAAATGACAAAGAATGGAAGCATTGTAAAATATGCAATTGTAAATTTGTCAATCAGACGTGTTATGATCTCCACTTGATTGAATCAGAGTATGGAAAGTCAACCTGCAGTACGTATTCCCGGTGCCGTGCGTGTAATCAACTGATAAATAAAGCAATGCATAAATCAAAGCATTTTTTGGCGAACAGTATTGTAAAACTTGCAAAGATTACTTTCCAGAAGACCATCTCTGCTACATGACTGTGGCTGAAGAACACCACCATCATTCAGAGAAAAAGCAAATGAATTCCCTAAAATATATCTTTTTCGACTTTGAGTGTCGGGCAGATGATCAGATTAATTGTGATAATCCCAAACTTAATAAAAACAACACATGTTCCAACTGTGGAAAATCCAAATGTGGAACATTTGAACACGTCCCAAAGTTATGTGTTGTGCACAAAGTATGCGATGTTTGTCTAGTCAAACCCATCTCATAAACGTCTACATGCGACTATTGTGAACTGAACGAACGAATGTAGGTGCAACAGTGATATGCCATAATTTCAAAGGTTATGATAGCTATCCCATCTTAAAAGTAGAAGTAAAACAAAGATCAGGAATCGATACAATTAACTTACTCCACCCACCAAAGACACCAAAGGGAAAGAAATACAAACATTAAGCGACCAGACCATAATGGAAACCTAAACAAAGACGTATTTACATGAGAATGCAATTCTGTCAGACGTTATAATGTCAGGCTCAAAATACATGTCAATTGAGGTACCCGTATGCAAACTGCGATTCATAGATTCCCTTAATTTCATTTCAGTGGCATTAGCAGATATGCCAGAAGCCTTTGGTGAAAATGAACTAGCTAATGGATTTTTCCACATCTGTACAATCGCAAAGAAAATCAATCGTCAGTTTTGGACCACTTGCCAGAAAAATGTTTTTACAATCCAGACGCGATGAAACCAGAGACAAGACCCAAATTCTTGCAATGGTATGAGCAACATCATAATGATATATTTGATTTTCAAGTTGAATTGCTAAAGTATTGTAGGTCTGATGTTGACATATTAAGGAAGAGCTGTCTGAGGTTTAGATCCCTGTTTATGACTTGACCACTAAAGACGACAAAAGTGGCATAGACCCTTTTAAACAATGCATAACTATTGCATCCGCCTGCAACTTAGTATTCAGGAGAAATTTTCTTATCAATGACTCTATTGGCATAATACCCCAACATGGATAAAGACCTTCTGACAAAGAGTCTGCCATGGCATATCAGTGGCTGTACTTCCTGGCTCATGAGAGGAAAATCAGCATACAGCATGGCAGAGACAAGGGTGAAAAGCATATTGGACCATATAAAGTTGATGGTTATTCTGAAACTGGATCGGAACGCATTGTAATGGAATTCCATGCTTGTTTTTGGCATGGGTGCCCCAGTTGCTTTTCGAGGCCAACAGTAAATCCGGTTTCCCAGTTAACCATGGCAGATTTATTTGCCAAAACCTTGGAATATTAAACATATCTTGAGTCTGAAGGTTATACATATATCTGCATTTGGGAGTGTGAATTCAGAAATGAAATGGAAAGAAATTCCGTCATGAAGAAGTACATTCAAACTCTTGAATTGGTAGAACCCTTGGAACCAAGGGATGCCTTCTATGGCGGCCGCCCAGAAGCATTTAAATTATATGAAGAGTCTAGTCACGAGAAGAAACTGAGATACTTTGATGTAACATCTCTCTACCCTTTCATAAATAAAACAGGAAAGATTCCGCTCGGTCATCCTGAAGTCATCACTGACGACTTTAGTTCTATTGACAAGTACGAGGGTTTGATAAAGTGTAAAATACTGCCACCAAAAGGCCTATACATACCCGTCTTGCCGATCAAATGTAACGGAAAACTTACGTTTTGCCTATGTCGATCTTGTTGTGAAACTTACCAGCAGACGGAATGTCATCATTATGATGAGGAACGTGCATTTGTGGGAACATGGGTCACAGATGAGATCAGAGAGGCAATTTCACAAGGGTATAAGATTTTGAGCGTCCATGAAGTTTGGCACTTTTCAAGAATCTCTCAATATGATCCAATAACGAAACCAGGGGGTGTGTTTACTGACTATGTAAATACTTTTCTCAAAGTAAAACAAGAAGCAAGCGGTTGGCCAGACTGGTGTGTGGATGAGAATAGTAAGCAAAGTTATATTCAGCCGTACTTTGACAAGGAAGGTATCCTTCTTAGCTACCAAAAGATAGAAAAGAATGCAGGTTGGTGGTCTTTGGCGAAACTTATGCTCAATTCGTTCTGGGGAAAGTTTGAACAAAGGCCAAACCTTACACAAACAGCATACACTGATGATCCTGAACAATTCTTTGATTTGTTGACATCTGACCAACAAATGGAATTTCAAAGACGATTTTGTTGAATCTTCCTCGAGAACAAATGTTGTCATTGCCGCTTATACAACTGCCCAGGCAGGGTTAAAACTTTTGGGTTATTTAAAGCTCCTTGGGGGACGTGTCTGTTACTGTGACACAAGTTCAATCATTTTACAACCTCTCCCGGATTATGGGAACCCCAGTTCGGAGATTATCTTGGTGATTTGACAGACGAGGAGCCTGGAAATACGATACTAAAATTTGTGACATGGGGTCCCAAAAATTATGCATGCACCTTGTTAAAACCTAACAAAAAAGGCAAAACTTCCATTTGTAAAGTAAGGGGAATATCTCTTAATTACAAAAACATGCTACAAATAAATTTTGACACTGTAGCAGAGATGGTCAATGAAAATCAGGAAAGCAGACGCATTCAGGTGGTTGACGAAAACAAGCTATGTCGATCAAATGGTCTTATCATAACAAAATCTGAAAATAAAGACTACAAGATAGTGTTCGACAAACGAGTTATAAAAGATGTAAATGGCACATACCCATATGGCATGTAATGATATTATGTTTCTTTGACCAAAATTGTGTATCATAATATTGTAAGATGTTTATGTATTTGCATTCCTTGTGTTGTTTGTAAATAAAATGTATAAACAGTCTTGTTTGTTTGCAATTTTATGTCCCTTTTTACAAAACAATTCAAAAGTGTAGAAAATATCTAAAATCATATCTCGCATATGAATAATTCTTACAAAACATTGAAAGGATGCAAATCAGTATTCCAGTTTCAATACAAGATTAACACCGGACATTATTCCTCAACAAATGGTGCCCAACAAAAATACCAGGCACTCGCATACTGTAACACCATGATCACATAAACAGAGATGTGCCAATGTTTGACATCGGTAATACAATGTTCTATTTGGGATTCACGATGAGGTCTTGTTTGTTTACAAAGCAATGGATCAGCATTTTAGGGCATTGCCCATTGGGTTATAGAAAATAACCCCTTGACTTAATGCACATATATAACGTGGATCATTTCGGACAGGTCTGACAAAATATTGCATCACTTTTTGAAAGTTGATTTTTTAAATCAAGTTTCTTTGTCATTACATTTCTACTTCCGGTACTGGACCGCGTTGCTCCATTTCCGTTGTTCGTACGCTGCATAAAATAGTCCAAATGAACTCTTGAAACTTTAATTTTGCAGGCCGGCCCCGCATGGAACGTCTTTCAAAACATTTCAGTTTTCGAGACTTTATACGGATTGAATATAAATTGGCACAGAAAGACGAATTCTGAAAAGAAAACAGTACTCTGGAACTATTTTCCTACGCGCTTTTCGGTGATATTTATGTTTTACTCTTTCATCCCTGAGTTTCTAAACAGGACTCTTCTCGCTTTAAATATATTCTTATAGAAGAGGATTTCTGATTAGTTCACTGACAGGATGACAAACAGTGTACATGTAGATTCTGGCGAGACGTTCTAGCTACGTGCCGTCTTATCAGGATCTACAAGGTTTGCATAGATACAGTGTATTTCTACCTCGGCGTCTGCACCGGTCTACAGGGTTAAAAGGGTTAGCTTATCATTGACCAACTAAACAACCCTTTACTGACCTACAATTTGCTTGCTTTCGAGAGCTCTAATATTACAAAACACGTGTTGTTTAAATCAAGTTCCGTACTTTAGCAAATAGTAAAGAAACCGATCAGACGCAACATTCTGTGGCCTCTAATCTATCTTTACTGTTTCCAAATGTCACAGAATTGAAACAATTGACATTTATGGGTTAATGTTTTTAGGACCCCGTACAGGTGGGAATAAACGTATTTTAATTCGCCTTGGGTAAACGCGGTGTCTGACCAGAGTTATAATATCTAAATCAAATGGTTTAAAAAATGATCTTTTTTGTCAAGTTATTTTCCTTATTTTATGTCCCGACGCCCCAAGGAACATAGCTCCAAGCGGCTGCACAACCTATGTGCATCGTCGTATCAATGCGACGTTGATGCGACGTTGCTAAGACATCAATGTGCCCGCTAGGAGATTGATTGATTGATTTAAGGTTTAACTTCCCCATCAACACTGTAAAGGTCATTTTGGAGACTTGCTTCCAATTTTGTGGGACTTTTACCCGACATTGAGATGAAATGTCTTCTCAAGCCCTGTCGCCAAATGAAACCAATAAGGTTTATTTGCTTGGACGGTCCGCCTCGCACCGCGGTTCCTGGACAGGCTTAGATCCTCTAAGCGGTTTATCAGTACTAGTGTGCGGGTCGGATTCAGCTCTGCGTGGAAGCATCATGCAGCCCATATATTTTTCTTCAAGCCCCTATGGGCGGGGATCTCCCGTTAGGAGAACTTCTCTGTAAGATTATTAGTAGAT
Source organism: Lucinisca nassula (assembly GCA_963580285.1). Lineage (NCBI taxonomy): Eukaryota > Metazoa > Mollusca > Bivalvia > Lucinida > Lucinidae > Lucinisca > Lucinisca nassula. The sequence continues at coordinate 95,114,217 of OY757022.1, forward strand.
ATGTACTGAGCTAATTTAGAAATTTATGGTTGGACCATGAAGAAATTGGTTGGCACGTTTATCTTTCTTTCTTCCGTACTTTCTTCGGGGATAGTTGAGTGAGGCAATGGCGATGTGTTTCTTATGTCACTGGGGGGTCCAGCTGATATTGACTTACAGTTGGGCAACACCTGCTGTCCTTGTAGCAGGTAACGGTAGAATGAGGGAGTGTTGATATTTCTTGTTCCTACACTTCCATTCATTTTCCTCTTTCTCCTCTGTCCCTCACTTTCATCTTCTCTACAACGGCCCTGCCCATCGGGGCTTGAAGAAATATATGGGCTGCATTATGCTTCCACGCAGAGCTGAAACAGACCCGCACACGAGTACTGGTAAACTGCTTAGAGGATCTAAGCCTACCCAGGCAAAGCGATGCGAGTCGGCCCGTCCATGCTTATGAACCCTATTGGTTTCATTGGGCGGCAGGGCTTGATATGTCATTTCATCTCAATGTCGGGTAAAAGTCCCACAAATTGGAAGCAACGTCTCCAAAATGACCTTTACAGTGTCGACGGGGACGTTAAACCTCAAATCAAACAAAAAACAAACACATCATCTTCTCTACTGTCTCTTCTATCTCGTTTCCCCTTTCTCTTGGAGAAGACAAAGATGATCCACTAGGGTTGCCCTGTCGTTAAACTCAAAACAATCGATGAATAATTTTTTCTTTGTCGATTTTTTTAACCCACTTAGACCTTGTCAAATCAGAACCAGACTCAGAATTGTTACTGGTGACACGTCAAATGTCATTCATACACCAGGACCTGTGATATGGGAAGTTAGTCTCTATATTTGTTTCAACAAAATATCTAGATAACTGCTTGATCTACAACTAACATTGTTATATAATAATTATTCCTCATAAATCAACTTTCCTCAGTACTTTCAGTACTTTGATTTATGGACTATATTCTAAATATTAACAATTCTTTCCTACAGCTGACCTTGACCAACCTCGACCGGTTCTAACCGGTTCCGAAAATTCCCTCATTTTTTGTATCATATACGAGCCACATAGACTACTGATCAGTTTTGTTTGTTTGAACCGAGATATAGCGTCCCCGTCAACACTATTTTGGTCATTTTGGAGACGTTGTTTCCAATTTTGCGGGACTTTTACCCGACACTGAGATGCAATGACATCTCAAGCCCTTCTGTCCAATGAAACAAATATGCATGGACGGTTCGGCTCGCGCTTATTTGTCTGGGCAAACTTATACCTAAGCGGTTTCAACTCTGCGTAGAAGCACCGTGCAGCCCAATCTATTTCTCCAAGCCCCGATGAGCGGGGGAGTACAGTGTACATTCTTTCACTACAACTTACCAACTTACCGTCTACCCTTCCTGAGTGAGTGTTTGAGTTTTACGTCCCACCAACAGCGAAGGTCATACGGAGACGGGAACTGCCCTTCCTGAATCAGCGGAATAGACAGAATCACCGCGGAAAGTATTCGATGATCTTTCTCAACAAATGAACGTTGTCGGATCGGTGGGGATCGAGCCCGCGATCTTCTGATTACTAGGCAGACACGTCGCCTCTGCCAATCGGGGCTTGGAGAAATAGTTTGGGCTGCTTGTTGCTTCCACGCAGAGCTGAAGCTGACCACTCATGAGTACTGGTAAACCACATGGAAGGACTAAGTGATGTGAGTCACACCGTCCAGTTCATATAAACCTTTTGGTTTTACTGGGCGGCAGGGCTTGAGATGTCATTTCATCTCACTGTCGGGTAAAAATCCCACAAAATTGGAAGCAACATCTACAAAATGACCTAAATAGTGTTGATTGGGACGGTAATTCCCATCTCAAACAAACAAACAAACAAACAAACAAACAAACAAACAAACTTCAGTCGAACTTCGATGGCTCGAACACCGATGGCTGGTTTACCATTGATGTGTCGAACCCATTCTTGAGCCCCTAGCGAAAACCTCTACATAAGAAATAGTGGGGGATAATTAAGGAGATTTTAGTCTTTTATCTAGCAAATGTGTGCTGTGTGAACTCATTAGAATCGCCTCTGTGAGGCGATTCTAATGAGTACAAACAGCATACATTTTTGTTACAGAATACCGAAAAGAAGTCCAAAAAATGCCACCGTTATGTTTTCTGGAAGTATGCAACAGTGGCTCGAACTACCGCTGTTTCGAACAAATTTCCGAAGGGGTCCGAGCCATCGAAGTTCGACTGTAATCAGGCACGCAACCGACTGAGTAACTCGGTAAGGTCTCATGGCTACATGTATGGCTAACAATGTTAACCCATTTTAGACTGAATGGAATCATCCTCACTATATATCATGGAAATTAAGGGGAGTCAGGTTGAGAAAGTTTCAGAAATCCAATAAAAATGGTTGAATACTTTGTTCGTACCTAATGATGTGTTTGTTTCAGTCACACATTGCAGGCTAGCATTTTTTGCCGACACATGTGTAATAAACCTGGTATAATGATCGCGAACATTACATGCGTTTTTGCAACAAATTCATGCACATGTTTGTATGACATGTCTTTTTAAATTCCTATTGTACAGGTAGCCTCAAACGACTTTGTATGCTTTTATTTTAATGTAGAATCTCGATTTGGTCACATTTCCGTGTATAAAAACCCCAACGTTTTTGTGAAATATCCAGAAGAAAAACGTCGTCTCGAAATTGAAAATTGGCGGCAGCCATAATCGGGGAGAACTACTTAGTAAGACTCCATGTGGTCCTGCTAAAGGTAGATATTTCACTACCCAGAATATGTAGTTTTTATGGAAATCACTTAACACTTTCCTTTCTAGTGAAAGTGCAAATCTGTAAGTGCACAAACAAAGAGAATTCGGAAAGTGACAGTCTCGAACATTACAAAAGCAGTTTTTCCCGCGGCTCATTTTCCTTGACAACGTGCTTTTCGATAGGAGTTTTATAATGATATCTTTGGGACATGTTGCTCTGTCATATCCCAGCAAGTACACGTCGCTAAGGCAACGTCAAATCAACGTCGGTGCAACGTCATGACGTTGCACCGACGTTGACTTGACGTTGTATAAACGTCATGACGTTGTACCGACGTTGATGTGACGTCATAATTACGTCATATGCCTACTGGGATAAACGTAAGCATATGTTAAAAATAACTTCCTGATTTCAGAAAATGTACGGCGACTGCAGTATCCCGATTCATTTGAGAGTGTGAAGTCCTTGAGGAAGCCTTTGAGGGTGCCCTTGTAGGGTTTCTTCTGACTGTGCCCATTTCTAGTTCTTCATAAAGACTTTTCTTTGGTAAACCTTCCTCAGGCATTCTAGTAACATGGCCTGTCCACCTTAACTGTGCTAATTTCAGAAGAGTATGTACACTTTGCGTCCCTACCCTGTTCAGAACTTCCGTGTCTGGAATCCTGTCTTGCCACTTAATCTTTAAGAGTTTTCTAAGACAGCTAGTATGGAAGTCATTCAGTCTTTTGGCGTGTCGTTGGTAAACTGTCCATGTTTCACATGTATAAAAAAGTGTTGGCAGCACCACGGCTCTGTAGACTTTCAATTGTGTGTCAAGGCGGATTCTATTTCGGTCAAACACTACATCGTAGTCGGTCAAATGCTCCACTAGCCTTGGCAATCCTGGCATTGACTTCATCATCAATGTGCACGACTCTTGACAATGTGTTCCCAAGGTAGGTGAACTTGTCTACCACTTGCAATCTTTGACCTTTCACTGTGATGATGGATCTTTGTAAGGCTTGACAGGTGCTGGCTGATAGACTACCTCAGTCTTTTTATGCTGATTGTGAGGTCATAGCTATTGCAGGAGTCAGATACAGTCGAACTTCAATGGCTCGAACACCTTTGGGACCTCGAAAGTCTGTTCGAGACAGGGGTAGTTCGAGCCACTGAGGTTACTGTCAGGAAGCATAACGGGATACTTTTAGACATCTTTTCGGTGTTCTATAATGAATATGTATGCTGTGTGTGCTCTTTAGAATCACCTCATCGAGGCGATTCTAACGAGTACACACAGCATACATTTGCAAGATAAACGACTAAGCTCTCCTTAATTATCCCCCACTATTTCTTATATACAGGATTTCGCTAGGGGCTCAATAATGGGTTCGACACATCCATGGTAAACGAGCCATCGGTGTTCGAGCCATCGAAGTTCTATACTGTACATGTAATTGATCTATACCATTTGTTTGTTTGTTTGTATTGGAGTTTAACGGCCCAGTCAACACTATTTACGTCATTTTTGAGCCGGTCAGTTTACCTATCAACACTTTCCTGGGCAGGCTTATACATAAGCGGTTAACCAGTACAGTGCACATTCTTTCGCCAGAAACTGACAACTGCCCTTCTTGAATCAGCGGAAGGGAGAGAATTGACCGTAGAAAAGATTTCATGATCAATCTCCACGAAAGAATGTTGCCGACCCCGGCGGGAGTCGAACCCGCGTCCTCCTGATCACCAGTCAGACGCGCATCCGACTGAGCCACTGAGGCCGGCAATCTATACCTTTTTGCATTTTCTTTTCTGTTTGAGCACCTTTGGCCATGTCATCACAAAACTCGTCTAGCAACTCTGTCTGCGCCTTGGATTTGGCTTGCAACCTTCTGAGGCTGTAAAGCTTTCCATCAAAGTGATCCCTAATAGGTATAACGAAATGGCAGAGAGCATCATGTTGAACAGTGTTAGATCTAGCACACAACTTTGCTTGACTCCATTTGCAACAGGGAATGGATCCGAAAGCTCACCATCATCTTGGACCCGTGAAGCATACAATCGTGGAACTGCCTTCATCGCGAAAACACGCCTATATAATTTTGACCCCCTTGAACTTCACTTTTATATAGTAAAACTGGGGTTTCCGGGGGTATACCTTATTTTTCTTATTTCTGCTCTAAAATATAGATTGTGGATACTCGTTCTAAAGAGTGCCCACAATCTATATTTTGAGCAGAAATAAGAAAAATATCACATTTTTTTTATCATAAAATTTTCATTTTTTCGGCGATAAATGTGGCAATGTATTTGTATAGGCGTGTTTGCGTAATGGACTACCTCAGTCTTTTTATGCTGATTGTGAGGTCATAGCTATTGCAGAAGTCAGATAATTGATCTATACCTTTTAGCATTTTCTTTTCTGTTGGAGCACCTTTGGCCATCACGTGAACAAGTCCGTGAAATGAAGACCCCCTTAAACCCCACTTTATATAGAGAAAACTTGGGTTTACGGGGGTATTCATTATTTTTCTTATTTCTACACCAAGACATAGGTTGTGGGTACTCGTTAGAACCGCCTCAATGAGGCGGTTCTAACGAGCACCCGCAACCTATGTTTGAAGCAAAAATAACAAAAATATCACAGATTTTCACCTGAAAAGTAGCCATTTTGGAGATGTGAAAAATGCACTTATGTCGCACGGGTGAGTTATCATAATGGGCCATGTCATCACAAAACTCGTCTAGCAACTCTGTCTGCACCTTGGATTTGGCTTGCAACCTTCTGAGATTGTAAAGCTTTCCATCAAAGTGATCCCTAATAGGTATAACGAAATGACAGAGGGCATCATGTTGAACAGTGTTAGATCTAGCACACAACTTTGCTGGACTCCGTTTGCAACAGGGAATGGATCCGAAAGCTCACCATCATCTTGGCCCCGTGAAGCATCCAATCGTGGAACTGCCTTACCATGTCTTTAAATTTGGGTTGGGTGTATTCATTAATTGGGGTATGAACCATATTGCGTCCAAATACTTTACTATAGGGGTTTTCTGTGAGTGCATTGAGAATGCAAATATTAAGCATTAGAAAACAAAAAGTAAACCCAGATCGGACCCTGCCGAATGCAGTGTCTGATCCGAGTCTACACTGTTTGGCTGAAATGCAAGAATGTTTGTAACACTTGCAGTAAATGAAACTAGCCAGATACCCCGTACACTGGAAGCGAAGCTATCCCAAGATCCTCTAAGAGGTTTACCAGTACTCATGCGCCGTCGGTTTCAGCTCTGCGTGGCAGCATCATACAGCCCTTCTATTTCTTCAAGCTCCGATTAGCCGGGGCCGAACGAAAATCCTGTTAGCAAACTGTGTAGACCCAGATCAGATGCCGAATTTTGCGGCGTCTTATCCGGGTCTTCACTGTTTGCCCATGTCCCTTTTACGGGTAATGAGTTATTTGTTTGTTTGGTTTGGAATTTAACGGCCCAGTCAACACTATTTAGGTCATTTTTGAGCCGGTCAGTTTACCTATCCACTCTTTTCCTGGGCAGGGTTATACGTAAGCGGTTAGCCAGAAGAGTGCACATTCTTTCGTCAGAAACTGACAATTGCCCTTGTTGAATCAGTGGAAGGGAGAGAATGATCGTAGAAAAGATTTCATGATCAATGTCCACGAAAGAATGTTGCCGACACCGGCAGGTATCGAACCCGCGTCCTCCTGATCACCAGTCAGACGCGCATCCGTCTGAGCTACCGAGGCCGGCTGGTAATGAGTTAATGAGCAAGATAAGGGACCCGGTTCTGTTATAGGAAATCTCGCTCCAGTTACTCAAAACTAACGATGTCGCTCGAAACTAACCATGTCGCTAATACATAGTTAAGCCTTTGCATCGCCCCCGCCCATCTGGGCTTGAAGAAATAGGTGCGCTGCATGATGCTTCCACGCAGAGCTGAAACCGACCGCACACAAGTACTGGTAAACCGCTTAGAGCATCTACGCATGCCCAGAGTCGGCCCATCCATGTTTATAAACCCTTTTGGTTTCATTGGGCGACAGTGCTTGAGATATCATTCCATCTGAATGTTGGGTAGAAGTCCCACAAAATTGGAAGCAGCATCTCCAAAATGACCTATACTGTGTTGACGGGGACTTTAAACCTCAAATCAAACAAATCAAACAAAATTAGGTAGAATATGCTTTGATATAATATGGTTTAATGCATTTCCATTGGACAAGTCCATTTGTCATTTAAGGGGTGTCGGGCGAGTCTATTTTTTTAGTTTTGTTTTTAATTTTATTTTTGACGAACATCCTGTTGACAAACAGTGTAGACCCAGATCAGACGCCACATTATGCGGCGTCTGATCTGGGTCTACACTGTTTGCCTATGTTCCTTTTATGAGTAATGAATTAATGAGCCCGATACGGGACCTGGTTCTGTTATGGGAAATCTCGACCCAGTCACTCAAAACTAACGATGTCGCTCAAAACTAACGATGTCGCTTATATTAAAGTTAAAGCCTTGGCAAATAAGCTAATATTTTTTTTTGCTGAAAAATATCTGTGTATGTAATATTGTACATGCAAGACCATTCAACATGTTTGTCAATAACGAGCTCGTTAAGCTAACTATGCTTTGAACAACTGGGTCCTGGTGTTGTTTTCTACCGACACTCTATTTTCGCCCACCTCTCATGAATTGATGATGATGATTTCGTGTTTAATGACGCGTCAACCCTCTTTGTGGGTCATAAGCGTCAATCGGTTAATGATCAAACCACCACCTCTCATGTTTGTTAGTTTGATTTGAGGTGTAACGTCCCCGTCAACACTGTAAAGGTCATTTTGGAGACGCTGCTTCCAATTTTGTGGGACTTTTACCCGACATTGAGATGAAATGACATCTCGAACCCTGTCGCCCAATGAAACCAATAGGGTTTATTAGCATGGACGGTCCGCCTCGCACCGCGGTTCCTGGACAGGCTTAGATCCTCTTAACGGTTTACCAGTACTAGTGTGCGGGCCGGATTCAGCTCTGCGTGGAAGCATCATGCAGCCCATATATTCCTTCAAGCCCCTATGGGCGGGGACCACCACCTCTCATGTAGTGGTCGGGTTTTACAGCTCCACTACTTAGTCTACCAAGGAAGGTTATAATGTTTCAGTCACCTGTTAAGTCCAATTTCGTTAGTATAGTTATTACCGCTGATTCAAGAAGGGCAGTTGTCAGTTTCTAGCGATAGACTGTGCACTGTACTGGTTAACCGCTTACGTATATGCCGGCCCAGGCAAAGTGTGGATAAGTCAACTGATCGTCTCAAAAATGACCTAAATCGTTTTGATAACGGGCCTCCGTGGCCTAGTGGATAAGAGCGCTGACTCTTAGTCATTAGGTCTCTCACCGCCGTAGGTTCGAGCCTCGCTCGGGCCACGTGTGAGACGCCAAGTTCTGCAACGGTAGGTCAGGTGGTTTTTCTCCGGGTACTCCGGTTTTCGCCCACCTCTGATTAACGATCGGCTCGATATGAGTGAAATAATCTTGAAAGGGCCGTAAAACCCAAAACAAAAAAAAAAAAAAAAAAAAAAAAAAATCGTTTTGACTGGACCGTAAAACCCCAAATACAAACAAAACAAATTAGTACCATTGAGCAAAAATAAGGGAAATATGTATACAGGGGTAAAGCCCCGAGGGTAAAGCCCAGTTTTCTCTATATAAAGTGGATTTACAGTGATATTCATTTCAGGGACTTGTTAACGTGATAAATAATTCCTTTAGTATAGACCATCATTTGCTTTGAACACCTGTACATTTGCTTATCAGTTGCCCCCAATACTAATTACATTGTAACACCTTGACCTGATAAAGATATGCTTTCTCAGGAAAAGTGAGATTTATCAGGTCAACGTGACATTACACTTTGATGAATAAACCGGACTACTGGAAAGATTGGCAAAACTGTTATTATTTCTGGAAAATGAACGGACAGAAATAACTTGAAAAAATAATATCATTGGAAAATTACGGTCAGCTGATAATAAATAGGACAATCGATAATGACTGATCGTAAATTGCCAGAGTGTACAAGGAGATAATACCAGATTCGTGTAATCTGATATCAAGTTTATCAGGCTCGGCTTCCAGAACGCGTGTAGAATCGCTCGGCAAGCCTCGCGATTCTACAAGCATTCTCGAAGCCTTGCCTGATAAACTTGATGTCAGAAGACACGAACCTGGTTTTCTCTGTTTATTATGGCGTTTTCGATAAGGTCTGATTTTTCGCATCAGGCGGTCCGGCAGAGAAATTCCTTATTCGTCAGAAGGTTTTTCGCAACCTTTTACTTGCAAAATCCCCAAGTCAGCTGACAGTCCCAAAGAACCTAAAAATACGTTTTTATCGGACGGGTCAAATATTGACATTTTTAGTGATAACGTAGCCGGGATACTATATAATGTTTGATAAAATAGATTTGTATTATGTAGTGTTTTTCTATAATATAGAGAGAGTAAAATGAAAACGTTTTGGACAATAGTATTTTTGATTTTTGTTCCACAATTATGTAAGTTTTAAAGCGTATCTTGGATGACACGTTCGTGTGAGAAAATCCGTGCTATTTATATGTATTTCACAAAAATGACTTTTTATGACAAGGGCTGATATGTTTATTTTGTCTGCTCCAAACATAGAATGTGGGTACTCGTTAGATCTGCCTCATCGAGGCGGTTCTAACGAGGAACCGCAATCTCTGCCTTAAACAAAAATAAGAAACGTACATGTACTAGGAGTATTTTGTCTATAATATAATGTGTAGTTTTAAAGTGTATTCATAACATGAGCTTGTTCACGTGATGCAAAATTATTTTGGATATAATTAGGATTGAGATAATGTTTTCCCTCATGGCTCTGAGTCTGATATTTTTGTGATTCTTTATTGAAACTCCAAATACAAATTGTGGGTGTATAGAACTGCTTTTATCACCGTTAACACAGCCCTGAAACAGAAGCCCCCGTGGTGCAGTGGTTACGCTACTCCCCTTTTAAACCAGGGGTCGCAGGATCGATCCCGGGCTTCTCCAGACTTTCGAGGTCCCGTCTCCGTATGACCTTAGCTGTTGATGGGACGTAAAACTCAAACACTCCACACTCCACAGCCCTGAAACATAATAAACATCGACGAGAAACCAGTTTCGGATAGAGAAAGAGGAGGTTTAACCCATTGTATAATAGTTGACTCTTCCATTGCTATATGTTGGACAAGTCCATTTGTCATATAAGGGGTGTCAGGCCTATTTTTCGTTTTTATTATATTTTTGATGGAAAATTCTGTTAGCAAATAGTGCAGGCCCTGATCAGACGTCTTATTTACAATCAAGAACATGGCACCGCCAATCGGGGCTTGGCTGCATGGTGCTTCCACCGTCCGCACAGGAGTACTGGTAAACTGCTTAGAAGGTCTAAGCCTGCCCAGGCAAAATGGTGCGAGTCGGACCGTCCCTACCCTATTGGTTAGTTTGGGCATTAGGGCTTGAGATGTCATTTCATCTCACTGTCGGGTGAAAGTCCTATAAAATTGGAAGCAGCGTCTCCAAACTGACCTAAATAGTGTGGACGGGGACGTAAAACCTCAATTCAAACAAATAAACAAACAATAACAGGGGTTGTGGAGCCGGCCTCGGTTTCTCAGTCGGATGCGCGTTTGTCTAGTGATCTGGAGAACGCGGGTATGATACCTGCCAGGGTCGGCAACATTCTTTCGTGGAGATCATGAAATCTTTTCTAACGTAATTCACTCCCTTCCGCTGATTCAAGAATGGTTGCGACAGGGAGCTCAATGCTCACTTTTATAGTGCTGCCTCACTGAAGTATCATGTCCCAGACACATTACATGATACCGAACCCAGTCACATTATCCTGACACTGGATCGACCAGTCGTCCTAGCTCTACCCCGTAAATCTGAGTTCCAAGCGAGGAGCAGCTAGTACCATTCTTAACGACTTTGGTATGTCGGGGCCCGGGATCGGACCCGTGACCTCCCGTTCCCCGGAGCGGACACTCTACCAATTGAGCTATCGGGGACGGTCTGGGCATAATGGGGTGACTCAGGGATATCTTTCTGATTTTCTTGAAAATAAATGTATGGTGTACTCTCATCGAGCTATTCTTATGCGTGCACACAAAAATGTATGTTCTGGGTTCTCATTACAATCGAATGGCCCCTGCCCATTGGGCTTGAAGAAATAGATTGAGCTGCATGGTCCTTCCACGCAGAGCTGAAACTGACTGCACAAGAGTACCGATAAAATGCTTAGAGGTTCTAAGCCTGCCCAGGAAAAGTGGTGCGAATCGGACCGGCCATGCATATAAACCCTAAGGTTTCATTGGCCGGCAGGGCTTCAGATGTCACGGGTTTAAGTCCCATAAAACTGGAAGCTACGTCTCCAAAATGACATGTACAGTGTTGTCGGGGTCGTTAAACTTCAAATCAAAAAACCAAAATCATTAGAATCGCCTTATGGAGCGTGATAGCCTAGTGGTTAGTGCGCTTGCCTCTTATGCTAGTGGCCCAATGTTCGATACCCGGTGGCGGTGATTATTTCGGCGTCCGAACACGCTCCATTGGCATCATTTGCAGGGATGAATGTCAAAAAGTGCACCGTCCTTCGGATCGGGACATTAACTGGAGGCCTTCACCCCCTGTGCAGGGAGAGTCAAATGTGACCGATCGCAGGATAGGTAGATAGATAATAATAATAATAATAATCGACCTTATTTATAGAGGGTAACACAATTAGTAGTAGTACTAATCTTCCATGCGGTCCTCTTTCCTGTGTAGGAACCAGTACTAAGCAATGTTGATAAAGTCTCTTGCTCAAGGAAACAACACTTGGCGCTTGCGGGGATCGAACTGGCTACCTCTCGATCTCAATTCCGATGATTTACCACTGCACCACAATGCTCCATAGATAGATAAATATATAGATAGAGTACACACAACAGACGTTTTCGAGATAAGAACCTCCCCATAAACAACCCTCAATATATGTATATCGATAGCTATTGAAAAAATAGCCATCAGAGGAGATGGCGAATCCCTCGACCAAAAGCCATTGTGGCCTTCAGAAGACTGTTCACAAATAGAAAGTGCACCAGAATTAAAACACACTGGTAAGCCCATAGTATATTTTGTATATGTAATGTTTATTGAGACTATCTTCGCCTAATGATAAAAAGGATCGCTTCTCAACATGATGAAGATCCAAGATTTCCAATGCTCAAAGTACAGGTATACTGAATTGTGGTTCTTGCACATGAAATGCCTTTTCATCCATGTATATAAATGTACAATTGTGGCAAGTCCAGCAATATATCTCAAAGGTATTGGAGTTATAGCCATCACAAGATTATACTGTCAGGGGAATTCACCCTTAAAACCAACGCACTCAGAATTGTGGTTCTTGTGAATGACACGCCTGATTAACCTCATGTATACCTGTACCAAGTACCATCAATATGTCTCAAATGGTATTCGAGATATGGTGATCACAAGGTGGTCATACTGTTATATTGAAAAGGTAGATAACTCAAATACCATAACACCAAGACTTGCGATTCTTGCACATGACATGCCTTCTATTACTTGTATTCAATTGTGCCAAGTTCCTTCCATATATCTCAAAAAGGTATTGGAGTTTGATCACAAGGTGTTCATACGATTATATTGGAAGGGGAGATAACTCAAATACCCTAGCACCCAGAGTTGTGGTTCTTAGGCATGACACGCCGTCTCCACCTTGTCCACAATTATGCCAAGCACCAGCAATATATCTCAAAGGGTATTGGATTTATGGCCACCACAAGGTAATATAGGGGAGTTAATTAAAAAAAGGGCACAAAGACTCGTGGTTCTTGCACACGACACGCCTGCTTAACGTCATGTACACCTGTACATAGTACCATCAATATTTCTCAAAGAGTATTGGAGATATCGCTATCACAAGGTAGTGATTCTTTTTTATTGGAAGGGGAGATAATTAAAATACCATGGCACCCAGAGTTGTGCTTCTTGCGCATGACACGCCGTCTCAGCCTTGTAAACAACTGTGCCAGGTACCATCAATATATCTCAAAGGTTATTGGAATTATGGCCATCACAAGAAAGTCACTCTATTTTATTTGAAGGGGAGATAACTAAAAAAGCATGGCAGTCAGAGTTGTGGTTCTTGCGCATGACACGCCGTCTCAGCATTGTGAACAATTGTGCCAGGTGCCATAAATGTATCTCAAAGGGTATTGGAGTTATGGCCATCACAAGGTAGTCATTCTATTTTATTAAAAGGGGAGATAACTCGAAAACTATGGCAGCCAGAGTTCTCGTTATTGCACATGACACGATGTCTCAGCCTTGTGAACAATTGTGCCAAGAACCATCAATAAATCTTAAAAGGTGTTGGAGTTATAGCCATCACAAGGTTGCGTCTACGGACGGACGGACGACAGGCTGATCGCTTTATCCACCGAACCTATTGGGTCGGGGGATAAAAATCTCTATAGTTTTGAGAACGAGTTCGAATTGGACATGGTAAACGAGACATAGAAGTTTTGTCATAGGATGAAATTCAACGAATTACCAAATAAGGCGGCTTTTAAGAGTACCCGGACATTATACCTTGAAGTGGAAATAAGAAAACAAAGAATACATGTACCATTGTACACGCAAAGTGTCTCTGTATAAAGTGGAATTAAAGTGGTGTCTATACGCGCTTGTTAACGAAACGAATTATAGGTTTGTTAAAATTGCACATAAACGATAAACAATTAATTAATATAGCATGGTACTATACTGAAGCGCAAACGTCTCATTAGATCACTGCATATATATCATCATCCCAGGAAATTATATATTGGGATAAAGATATATTTGTCAGAAGTGAAGAGAAATATCTTCACTTATTAAATTGTTTCGGCATATTTGTTGTTAGATTATCTCGAGATGTATTTTTATTATAAGTATGTATGGAAACGACAATTTAACATAGTATTTATTGCATTTCGAATCATGAAACATATTTTATAGCTACATAAAAATGTTGAGATACACTTATTTGTCAGCTTCTTCCAAAAACATATATTGACATGGCATTATATTTCTCAAGATCTTTTGGAATTTATCTCATGATACCTATATTTAAGCGGTCATTTTAAAATAAAATACCCATTATCCTTAAAAATTGCAAATGAATTTCAAGCGTCATTAGGCGATGTGCAAGAGACAAGAACCATAACTGTGGCTTTACTACTTTCTGAATTATGGCCCTTTGAAAAATGAAAACGATGGTTTTTAAGTTATTCCATTATGTTTCAGTTATCTTATTCTTTTTGCAGAAATGCTAAGCATAATTAAACAATTTGAAGAAGACAAGGGCGATAACTATGGCTTAACTTCTTTTGGCGTATGACCCTTTGAACAATGAAACAGTGGTTTCCGTTATTCCCTGTGACTGTCATGTAACTTTAAAATTGTTTGATATGTTTTCATCAAACTTTACAGAACTGAACGCCATCATAGGACGAAGTAGATGTGCAAAAGACAAGAAAAATCTGACTCCACTACTTTCTAGAATGATGGCCCATTAACATATAAAGTAGTGGTTTTGTTTAATACTTATACCTCATATGTAATTTGAAAGTATTTTTGGGATGTTTTATAACCATTTACAGAAATCTAAGCACCTTAAGACGAGATGCAGAATTCAGGAATTCAGGAACCATAGTTAATATTTCCTTATTTCGCGAGTCATGACCCTTTGAGCACTTTTAAATGGTTACTTTTGGCATTTCCCAATGCTGTTCTTTAATTTGAGATTTTCATTTCAAAAGTAGTAAAACCAGATTAATGTTCTTGTTTTTGTACATCGTCTCAGGAGGCTTCACATTTCGGCAAAGTTTCATGAAACCATCTCAACTCGTTTTCAAGTTACAGGGCGAATACGACGGCCCCCGCCCATCGGGGTTTGAAGAAATAGATAGGCTGCATGATGCTTCTACGCAGAGCTGAAACCGACTGCAAACGAGTACTGGTAAACCGCTTCGAGGATCTAAGCCTGCCCAAGCAAAGCTTATAAACCCTACTGGTTTCATTTGGCGACAGGGCTTGAGATGTCATTTCATCTCAATGTCGGGTAAAAGTCCCACAAAATTGGAAGCAAATTGACCTATACAGTGTTGACGGGTACGTTAAACCTCATTTCAAACAAACAGAACAGGACGTCTACGAGTACATGAAACAAACAAACAAAAAAAAAAAAAAAACAAATCAAAACAAAAACACTGTATTCAATATTCAGAAGGCCATGACCACAAAACCAAGCAACCAAGTATATGTATAATGGTTCTTGTCTTCCACATGTAATCATATTCATATAGTGTTTTTAGTCCTGTACATTTTCTTGAAAATGCATGAGACGGTTATAAAGTAACCCAAGGAATAACTAATACCACTGTTTTTGTTTTTCAAAGGGTCATATTTCCAAAAGAAGTTATGAGCCAGAGTTATGGTCCTTGTTTCTGCACATCGTTTTGCATTTCTGTTAAAACCACCGTTCTCATTGTTCAAAGGGCCCTTATTCTGAATGTAGAAAAGTAAGAATTATGGTTCTTTTCTTCTGCCCGTCGCTTTGCATTTGTTAAAGCCACTGTTTTCATTGTACCAAGAGCCATAATTCCGAAAATAGTGAAGTCAGAGGTATGGTTCTTGTCTTCAGTACATTGCCTGATTGTGCTTTGCGTTTAATTTAAGTTCCAGAATAATAATTTATTCTTTCTAAAATGACCACATATAAACATATGTCAAAATACATATTTGAAAAAAGACGACATATAAGTATATCTTAGCATCTTTTATTTTGCTATAAAATGTTTTTCTTAATTCCAAGTGCAATTCATACTATGTTAAATTGTCGTTTCCATACATACTCATAATAAATATTCATCTCGAGATTATCTAACAACAAATATGCAGAAATAAGTTAATAAGTGAAGATATTTCTCTTCATTTCTGACAAATAAATCTTTTTCTCAATATAAAATTTCCTGGGATGATGGCATATATGTCGTGATCTGATGAGACGTTTGCGCTTCCGTACTACAACTCTGCACGGGTTTGTTGATAAATATAATTTTAGTATTAATTACATTGCAAAGAACCTTAAATTTTTGTTAAGGACAAACATGTTTTTATGAGACAGACGCTCGAACGTACATACACACAAACACATATACGCACTGTCGCACATACCCATAATACACAAACAGCAGTCTGGAACGGACACGAGAGAGAATTAAAAAAGTAAGATAAATTGTTTGGAACTGACTTTATGTAATTTGATAAATGTACTATGAAATTACCAAAACCCTTAATAATACAAGTATTCTTACTTGCCAACTACATGACAAAAGTTGGAACCATAAGTTTTTTCATAAATTGCTCCAAATAGTTTTATATATTTGAACCATTTACCGTATAGGCTTTTACGGAAGCGTAAATGTCTCATTAGATCACGACATACGAGTTAATTACATCATCCCAGGAAATTTTATATTGGGATAAAGATTTATTTGTCAGAAGTTAAAAGAAATATCTTCACTTATTAACTAGTTTCTGCATATATGTTGTTTGATGATCATGAGATGTATATTTATCAGGTAGAAAAAAGTTGTTTTATTTAAAGACTGTCTTTAAATTTAAAGACTGTCTGTAAATTTAAAGACTGTCTGTAAATTTAAAGACTTTTTAGTCTGTAGATTTAAAGATTAACACTGAGTAACACAACGGAAAATCATGAAAATGATGTAACACGAAAAATCGTATTCTTATACGGAGCCTCAGTATTCATCTCATTAATAAAACGTGCGTTGCTAAAGACTGCATGTATTTTATTGTCTTCTAATATCGTTTTAATGATAGAAATAATTAAGAAATAAAACAACACAGCTCCTTCCCTGAGACCACAAATGCCGAGAAACACCGCAGTAAGGGGGAAAATATCTGTCAAAGGTCGAACATAAGATGAGTTTCGTACTGACGTTATTTCGTTTTCGGAAATTTTACTGTTGTAGTCCGTCTGAAACTTTCATCAATTTTAGTTGTCAGAAAATCTGTCTGTCGAAGCGAGTGGTCCGTATATTGACAAAATGATAAAATCGTTATACACATTCATTCCTGAGCTCATTTTACATATGAATCTTATTACAAAACTGTTTTTTCTGAGAACTCTTCAATAATGGCGGATGGAATTTAATTAAATAGACAACTATATAATTTGCAGTTACACATAATTAAATATTCCATAGACAACGTCCAAATAACTATAAACAGCAAAGTGCGATTTTTCCGTTTTACACCATTTTCATGATTTTATTTGTGTCAGTCTTTAAATTTACAGACTAAAAAGTCTTCAAATTTACAGTAAATTTACAGACAGTCTTAAAATTTAAAGACAGTCTTTAAATAAAACGACTTTCTTCTACCTGTTTATTATAAGTATGTAAAGAAACGACAATTTAGCCAGGCATTTATTGCATTTCGAGTTAAGAAAGACATTTTATAGCTAAATAAAATGTTAAGAAATACTTATATGTCATCTTTTTCCAAATATGTATTTTGACATGACATTATGTTTCTGAAGATCTTTTGAAAATTTATCTTATGATTCTAATTTATATGTGGTCATTTTAGAAAGAATAACCTATTATTCTGAAACTTAAATTAAAAGCAATGCACAATCAGGCAATGTACTGAAGACAAGAACCATAACTCTGACTTTACATTTTTCGGAACTATGGCCCTTAGTACAATGAAAAGAGTTGATTTAACAGATATCCAAAGCGACGTGTTGAAAAAAAGAAGCATAACTCTTACTTTACAACTTTCGGAAATATGGCCCTTTCAACAATGAAAAGAGTGTTTTAACAAAATATAGAAAACAATTTGCAGAAAACAAGGGCCAAATCTCTGGCTTATTACTACTTTTGAAAATATGACCCGTTGAAAAACGAAAACAGTGGTTTTAGTTATTCCTTGGGTTAATTTATAACCGTCTCATGCATTTTCTTGAAATTTTCCAGAACTAAAAAACACTATATGATTGCATGTGGAAGACAAGAGCCATAATACTTGTTTGCTTGGTTTTGTAGTCATGGCCTCCTGAATATTGAATACAGTTTTCTTTTTCATTTACTTGTATACACTTTGTAAGTTGAAAACAAGTTGAGATGTTTCCATGAAACTTTACCGAAATGTAAAGCCTCATGAGACGATTTTCAGAAAACAAGAAACATTAATAAAATCTGGTTTTACTACTTTTGAAATGAAAATTTCAAATTACAGAACAGCATTGGGAAAGGACAAAAGTAACCATTTAAAAGAGCTCAAAGGGCCATAACCCATTAATTAATTATGGCCCTTTAATTATGGTTCCTGAATTCTGCATCTCGTCTTAAGGTGCTTCAATTTCTGTAAAGGGTCACGAAATATCGAAAAAAAAAAATACTTTCAAATTACATATGAGGCATAAGTTATAAACAAAACCACTACTTTCGATGTTAAATGGGCCATTATTCCAAAAAGTAGTGAAGTCAGAGTATTCTTGTCTTTTGCACATCTACTTCGTCGTATGATAACCTTCAGTTCTGTAAAGTTTGATGAAAATATATCAAACAATGACAGACACAGGGAATAACGAAAACCACTGTATTCATTGTCCAAGGGCCGTCACGCCAAGAGAAGTTAAGCCAGAGTTATGGCCATTGTCTTCTTAAAATTGATTAATTATGCTTAGCATTTCTGCAAAAAAAATAAGATAAGTGAAACATAACGGAAAAACTTAAAACCATCGTTTTCATTGTATAAAGTGCCATAATTCAGAAAGTAGTAAAGTCACTTTTATGGTTCTTGTCTCTTGCACATCGCCTAAAGACGCTAGAAATTCATTTCAAGTTTCAGGATAATGGGTATTTTATTTCAAAATGACCGCATATATATAGATAACATAGGATAAATTCCAAAAGATCTGGAGAAATATAATGCATGTAAAAATATATTTCGGAAGAAGATGACAAATAAGTGTGTCTCAACATTTTTAATTTAGCTATAAAATAATTTTCTTATTTCTAAATGCAATAAATACCACGTTAAATAGTCGTTTCCATACATTCTTTTAATAAATATACACCTCGAGACCATCTAACAACAAATATGCAGAAACAAGTTAATAAATGAAGATATTTCTCTTCACTTCTGACGAATAAATCTTTATCTCAATATTTGTTTGTTTGTTTGATTTGAGGTTTAACGTCCCCGTCAACACTGTAAAGGTCATTTTGGAGACGTTGCTTCCAATTTTGTGGGACTTTTACCCGACACTGAGATGAAATGACATCTCAAGCCCTGTCGCCAAATGAAACCAATAGGGTTTATTAGCATGGACGGTCCGCCTCGCAACGCGGTTCCTGGACAGGCTTAGATCCTCTAAGCGGTTTACCAGTACTAGTTTGCGGGTCGCATTCAGCTCTGCGTGGAAGCATCATGCAGCCCATATATTTCTTCAAGCCCCTATGGGCGGGGGCGGGTTTTTCTCAATATATAATTTCCTGGGATGATGACATATATGTCATGATCTAATGAGACTTATACCCTTTCATAGGCTTTAAATATAAAAAAAATATTTCATTCGATTATATAAAATGTGCACATACTGACGTAGCTTGTTTGTTTGTTTGATTTGAGGTTTAACGTCCCCGTCAACACTGTATAGGTCATTTACGAGACGTTGCTTCCAGTTTTGTGCGGCTTTTACCCGACACTGAGATGAAATGACATTCCAAGCCCTGTCGCCCAATGAAATCAATAGGGTTTATAAGAATGGAAGGTACGACTCGCACCGCTTTACCTGGGCAGGCTTAGATCCTCTAAGCGGTTTACCAGTACTCGTGTGCGGTCGGTTTCAGCTCTGCGTGGAAGCATTATGCAGCTCATTTATTTCTTCAAGCCCCAATGGGCGGGGGCTGAACGAAGCATGTTAGAATGACAGTTAACATGGGAAACTGTCCGTCATATTGCTAATGGCAAGCTTAGAAGTTCCTGAATGTACAGCTGAAACACACAGTTTATCATCAGTCCTTTTTCAATGACGATTCGAACAATTCTTTCAGTGTTTAATTCTTATAGCATGGATTATAGGCAGCCAATATTTCATTATGATGGCCTCGGTAGCTCTGACGTATGCGTGTCTGACAGGTGATTAGGGGGAAGCGGGTTCGATACCTACCGGGGTCGGCATCATTCTTTCGTGGAGATTGATCATGAAATCTTTTCTACGGTCATTCTATTCCTTCCGCTGATTCAAGAAAGGCAGTTGTCAGTTTCTGGCGAAAGAATGTGCATTGTACTGGATAACCACTTACGTATAATATGCTATATAAAAGGGTTATCCTTTGGAAGCAAGGAATACACCACAGAACTGGAAAATATGAAGCGTGCATGTTTTCTGGGCCAGACTAGCTAGTTTCGGTCAATTAGGCCTCATCATAGACCCTCAAGTATTTTCAAAATTCCACAACGGCCTGCCAAGGAAAGGGTGGATAGGTAAACTGACTGGCTCAAAAATGACCTCTAGAATAGTGTTGACTGGGCACAAATCAACAAACAAACAATTTCATTATGATACAACTGGAGTGTCAGGTATGTGTAAAACTGAAGCTGGTCTAATAGTTATATCAAAAGTACCTGCGTAATAGATGATTAAACCCTACTTGCTTTCAAACTCGTCTTTCTCTTCAACAGATATGTGCTATTATTAAAATGTCCGAGGCAGTTTATTTTATTGGTTTATATATTCTGACTCATCCTCGCCAGCAACGACT
The DNA here is from genome assembly GCA_963580285.1 of Lucinisca nassula. Classification (NCBI taxonomy): domain Eukaryota; kingdom Metazoa; phylum Mollusca; class Bivalvia; order Lucinida; family Lucinidae; genus Lucinisca; species Lucinisca nassula. The sequence goes on from OY757022.1 coordinate 95,134,872, forward strand.
CTATATTTATCGTTAGTCATTCGACCAATTTCGGAGAAGGTCCATGACCATGTATACCCCAGCTTTTACAGTGTTCATGACCCGTATTTATATTTCTTTGAAACCCTTCTTTTGTAGTTGAAAGTAACACAACATATCGTTCGTCTGTTATTACTAACAACGACCAATCTTAACCCTTATCCTGCTGAATAAAAAATTAAGCCACACCCATTTCTGACTTTGAACCAATCAGATCACTTGATGTAATTTATTCTTACAAAATCAATAACTGTATGTCCAACAGTGTAGATCCTGATCAGATGGCTTTTCTGATCTGGATCTACACTGTTTGCCATAATAAATGATCAAAATTTTAACGATACGTTAGCTAACTACATCGTTAGTTTTGAACAACTGGAGTCAGATGTTTTGACTTTTAAAAGACTGAAAATTTATATTTAGAATTGTCGGAGATTGAATTTTTGTACGTCTTGACTGTTGAGATCTGGAGGGGATGGGGTTGCTGGCACTGGGAGAGCTTTCCCTGTCGAGACTGAGGACACTGAAGTTGCTTTCGGAATGAAAAGAGTTCTGTGAAGAACTGCTAACTTAAAGGCATTTATTCTTGTAACAGAAGGGCACACCGTGTGTTCATAATTGTTTTATTGCCCCCCCCCCTCCTGTGGTATACTGTCTATAGCAGATCAAAGGCGGCCCTTAATAGGGTGATTAGTAGCTCTTGTGGAATCCCCTGACTGAGGCACCTAAGGGGAAAATCAATAATGTACACCAATCAACAGTTAGTAAATTATTGATTTTCCCCAAGGAGACCCCTTACCTGTTGAAGACATAGAACTTCTCTTCAGTCCGCACTGAGGGCTACATAATATTATGCAACGAAGTGATTGTCCTCAATAATCAAGAATAAATGCCTTTAAGAGAAATTTGGCTGATCGCACTTCAAACATGCATTACGAAAACACCGTGCGACATAGTGCATTTTTTCACATCTCCAAAATGGCTACTTTTCTGATTAAAATCCGTGATAATTTTCTTAAAAATACGGCAAACATAGATTGTGGATGCTCGTTAGAACCGCCTCATTGAGGCGGTTTTAACGAGTACCCACAATCTATGTCTTGGAGCAAATAAGGAACATCATGTATACCCCAGTAAACCCCATGTTTCTCTATATAAAAAGGGGTAAAGGTGTGTCTTTGTTTCACGGACTTGTTCACGTGATGACCACGTCGGCCTATGTCAAGCCCGATTCTCATTTCAATCCCAAACACCTCCACGTAGTCGGCTAAATACTGCAATTGCTTTAAGTGTATGAAGTTGGCTTGGAGTTTGGAGTATTGAGTTTGGAATTCGCTTAATTCCGTAGTAGTAAAGTATAATAAAATATTAGTGAATGTTAGGCAAAATCGATATTCCAAGCCGCGAATCCCAAGCCAAGTTCACATTGGTAATCCTATCATTTACTTCATCACCAATGTCCACATTTCTTGACATTGTGTTTCCAAGCTAGATGCACTTAACTACTTCTTGCAATCTTTAACCCTTATCCTGCTGAATATTCAGTTTAGCCACACCAATTTCTAACTTTGAACCAATCAGATCACTTGATGTAATTTATTCCTACTAAATCATAAACTGAATGTCAAACAATGTAGATCCTGATCAGATGGCTTCTCTAGAAGCCTTCTGATCTGGAGCTACACTGTTTGCAAATATAGGGGTTGTTAAGAGTTAACCCTTTTACTGTGATGTTAGGCTCCTTGTGAGGCTTTCCGTGTGCTTGCTGATATACCACCTCAGGCTTTTAGATGCTGTCTGAGATCATATCTGTCACATAAATAAAATAATCTCACCCCTGTGGTTCGAGCCTCGCTCGGGTCACATGTGAGACGCCAAGTTCTGCAACGGAAGGTCAGGTGGTTTTTCTCCGGGTAATCCGGTTTTCGCCCACCTCTGATTAACGATCGGCTCGATCTGAGTGAAGTAATCTTGAAAGGGCCGTAAAACCAACCCCCCCCCCCCCCCAAAAAAAAAAAAAAAAAAAATGGATAACATATCTGATCCAAACCATTTTTGCATCTTCTATTCTGTTGGAGCACCCATTGCCATCTCAGAAGCCTCCGTGTTGTAGTGGTTATGCTGCTCGCATTGTAAACCACTGATCGCAGGATCGATCCCGGGCTTCTCCAGACTTTCGGATGAGTCTTTAAACCGAGGCTCCGTCTCCATATGACCTTAGCTGTTGGTGAGACGTAAAAGTCGAACACTCCCATTGCAATTTCATCAGCAAAGAAGAACACAAATAGCACCTCTGTCTGCACCTTGGATGCAGCTTGCAGCCTTCTTCACAGATACCTGGGGTCAGTAGAGCTTTAGTAGCGCGGATATGGTCCAAAACTGATCTCTTGGATTGTTTTTGGCATTATATCATACTTGAACAACACCTTAAGTCATACAAACAGTTTTATCACTTCCACTAACCGTTTGAAAAAAAAAATGATATTTTTCGGATAGGATAAAATTACGAATTTTATCCCATCCGTAAATATCATTTTTTTTTTCAAACGGTTACTAGAAGTGCTAAAACTGTTTGTATTTTATTCTATCAGTAAAATATCATTTTTTTTCAAACGGTTACTAGAAGTGATTGTTGGAGTCTGGTTCGAATGTCGATAGCTAAGTTTTCATTTTCCGCCTACATATATAAATTCACCTTTATCTGATGAAAACTGTTGATCACACCTGACATATCATGTCAATTGCTAGTTCTGTGATCTAGGGTATGAACAAAATTGCACGTTCAGCATTTCCCAAATTTGGCAAATCTATTTTTTTATGCTCGTTTCTATGGGCAGAATCCTGAATTTGCATTGGTCGATTCCATAATTATTCAATTTTACGTATGCGTTTCTGACCTAGGGACGTAAAACAGCCCACCTTTTCCGGCAGAAGTAAAGCGTTCCACGTAGAGAGAACACTTCTCATTTCGTATTTTCGTATGTTGAAATGGGGAATTTCCGCATCATTCAGTAAGTTTGACTTATTTACTTGTTATAATTATTATTGTTTTGCTTGGATTCATATTGGCTGAATAGAAGCCTCCGCGGTGCGGTGGTTATGCTGCTCGCCTCTTGAGCAGGCGGTCGCAGATACGTTTCCCGGGCTTCTCAAGACTTTGGGATGAGCGTTTGAACCGAGGACCCGTCTCCGTATGACTCTAGCTGTTTGTGGAACGTAAACTGAAACACGCACTCATTTTGGCTGAATGCTTTATCTGTTTATCTCTATAATGATAATGTTGTTCCATTATATGTTTTCTCACATTATAAACCCTTGACTCAATATTTGCTGAATATGATTTCTGTAGAAATGAACGATAATGTTAAATGACACACCTTTAGTATGCTTAGCCTATGTTTAGAGAAACAAAGTATGCATACTTTTCACCATAATGTTTATTGATATCCATATCGACACGAAACGTTGGTTCAACGTTGATTCAGCGTTGAGTGTCTGCTTGGATATTGGAGTGCATTACATGTACTTGGAGTGCATTACATGTGCTTGAATATTTGTTATTGCTATGTTATAATTGTGCATTTGTAACTTGCAGATAACCGTCGTCATTGTGAATACGTTCCGTCGGCGTCAGAGATGTTTAGACGTTGTCGTAGAGACGTAGAGCCTTTTATGTGTATTAAATGGTGAAACGACGCGTGTATTGACTGTTGTTCTGTCCCCATATTTTAAGCAGTTTGGGTCAAATTGCTACAGTGATAAAACTGTTTGTATGACTTAAGATGTTGTTCAAGTATGATATAATGCCAAAAAAATTCAAAGAGATAAGTTTTGGACCATATCCGCTCTACTAAAGCTCTACTGACCCTAAGTATATGTGGCCTTCCTAGGCTGAAAAGCTTCCCATCAAATCGATACCTCGTTAATGTAAAGTTCCACATTCTGTTCCTGGCATGTCTCTTGAAGCTGCTTTGCTTTGATTATGATGTCAAGTGTTCGTCTATCCTTCCGGAATCCATGCTGGCCTTTTAACAGAAGCTCTGACTATTCAAGGTGTTCATTCAGTTGGCTAAGCGATCTGTCCAGTTCTTTACAATAAAGAGATGACCCGATGATCGCCACGGATCAGGCCCCGAAGTTATAAAACGTTTTTCATGCTCAACTCACCTGAGCATGAAACATGTGGTGCTCATAAAAATTAAAATACTAAGAAGTTGAGCAATTTTTCTTTCTCAGCTAGCAGAGAATGTTATTTGTCCTGCTCACAAATTTTAAAATGCCAACAATTGTTTGCATTTTAAAATTTGTAAGCAGGACAGATTTCATGCTCAAGTGAGTTGAGCATGAAAAAAGTTTTATAACCTAGGGGCCTGAGGTCACTCCTTCCGTTTGAATGGGTTTCTAATTTATGCATAATTGTTTTAAGGGATGGCTTCTTTTCTCAGATAAAAATAAGTGTGAAATAAGTATGTTTTTTTTTCTGCAACTTCATCTGTAGGACCCTCTGAATTGTAGATACTTGCAAGTATTTCATCTGATCCTGGAACCTTGTCAGATAGCTTTCACTATAATAAAAACTTAACAAGCGGTTTTGTTTGTTTGATTTGAGGTTTAACGTCCCCGTCAACACTGTATAGGTCATTTCCGAGACGTTGCTTCCAATTTGTGGGACTTTTACCCGACATTGAGATGAAATGATATCTCAAGCCCTGTCGCCCAATGAAAGCAATAGGGTTTATTAGCATTAGCCTCGCACCGCGGTTCCTGGACAGGCTTAGATCCTCTAAGCGGTTTACCAGTACTAGTGTACTAGTGGAAGCATACTGCAGTCCATATATTTCTTCAAGCCCCTATTGGCGGGGGCTGCTTAACAAGCGGTAAGCCCAAAGGACATTTATTTTCCCACAAAATGGCCAAACGGCTATCAAAAATAAAATATATTACCAATACAAACATGCCTGCATAGACGCATTCTGTAACAATAAACCATAGCAGAAGAAACGCCTTATTCATCCCAGTCTTCTACAAGTTCAACAATAAACATCCATGCCAAACTTGCAGGCATCGGTAGTTCAGTCGGATGCGCGTCTGACTGGTGATCAGGAGGACGCGGATTCGATACCTGCCGGGGTCGGCAACATTCTTTCGTGGAGATTGATCATGAAATCTTTTCTATGATCATTATGTCCCTTCCACTGATTCAAGAAGGGCAGTTGTCAGTTTCTGGCGAAAGAATGTGCACTGTACAGGTTAACCGCCTACGTATAAGCCCGCCCAGAAAAAGTATGGATAGGTAAACTAACCGGCCCTAAAATAGTGTTGACTGGGCCGTTAAACTCCACTACAAACAAACAAATCCATGCCAAACCGCTCAGGCCAGTGAAACAGTGTACAATTTATTGTTTTTGACTTTTGTAAATATGCTTCTTAATACATGTAAATGGTTTGAAAACAAACTCTTGATCAGATGAGTTGTGATTTCACGACATTCTGTCTGTCCTTTCTAATTATAACCTGTATCCCCTATTTATCAGTTACCCCCTATATATATTGCATTGCAACGCATTGATCTGATTAAGATATGCTATCTCAGGTCAAGCGAGCTTTATCAAGTCAACATGACATTGCACTTTTATGAATGGAACGGACCGCTGAAAAAATGACAAAAATGTTATTGCCACTGAGAAAAATGAAAAAAAAAAAAAATACATAAAAAAATATCATAGGAAAAATATGGCCAGCTGATACTAAACATATCGACCGCCAGAATGCTGGGACGCACTGAGGACCATCAATAACTGATCGCAAATTGCTAATTTAAGAGTGTACAAGGGATAAACTGATTAAAAGAATACCAGATTCCCGATTCGTATCATTTGATATCAAGTTTATCAGGCTCGGCTTCGATAACGCATGTAGAATCGCTCGGCAAGCCTCGCGATTCTACAAGCGTTCTCGAAGCCTTGCCTGATAAACTTGATATCAAAAGACACTCAACTGGTATTCTCTATAAACATGTAATATGAAATTCTTTCATTTACTTTATGACAAAACAATTTACCTAAACAACATTTTGACGTAAAATGCCGCGGTAAGTATTAGGATTATGATATTTTCAGTCCGCAACATTCTTTCCCGAAGATTGATCATGAAAATTTTCTCCCTTCCGCTGATTCAAGAAGGGAAGTTGTCAGTTTCTGGCGAAAGAATGGGCACTGTACTGGTATAAGCCTGCCCAGGAAGGTAAGGATAGGTAAACTGACCGGCTCAAAAATGACCTAAAATTGTGTTGACTCGGCCGTTAAACGCCAATACAAACAAACAACAAACTTGCAAACCCCTTTGCGAGGCGGACCGTCAATGCTTATAAACCCTATTGGTTTCATTGGGTGACAGGGCTTGAGATGTTTTTTCATCTCAATGTCGGGTAAAAGTCCCACAAAATTGGAAGTAACGTCTCCAAAATGACCTATACTGCGTTGACGGGGACGTTAAACCTCAAGACAAACAAACAAAAAACTTATATGAAATATTATATTTTAACATACGAGGGTCATTCAATAAGTATCTGGCATTACCTACTTAGAGTCACGTTTGACTTCTTCTTTTACGACATTGCCACCCCGCAGCAATAAGCACTTCCTCCGTCCCAAGGTTGAGTCCATTTTTGTAGAATTCAGAGCTGTTAAAGTTAATCCACCCTACAACCGCTGCCTAAAGCTCTTCATCTCAATTGAAGTGATGTCCACGCAATTCTTTTTTCATGTTCGGAAACAAAAGGTAATCACTGGGTGCCGAATCGGGAGAATAGGGTGGGTGGGGTAATGGTTTGAAACCGTTCCGCTTCATTGCGTCCACAAAAACTTGCAAGTATGAACTCTAGCATTGTCAAGTTGCAACAGCACACCTTTTGTAATTTTTCCACGCCTCTTCTATACTATAGCTACATGTACACGTAATTGGTCCAAAATATTTGCATAATACTCCCCATTGATAGTCTGGCCATGAGATAAATAGTCCACAGAGCCCCCACAGTTGCCATGACCTTGTCAACTGAAGGCTGAGTTTTGTACGCGGTGAACCGTGGCTACTCCATTATCTACTCTGCTGTTTAGTCTCAGGATCAAAGTGATGGATATAGAGGATCTTACATGAGTGTTCATGTATTATTGAATTTATTAAACGAGTTTAGGAAAAGGGATAAAATGCGAGGCTTTGCCGAGCATTTTATCCCTTTTCCTCAACGAGTTTAATAAATTCAATAATACATCAACACGAATGCATGATTCTGTTCATCATATGACATTTAAAACGCATTTTATCCACGATAGTTTTATAAAAATGTCACTATTCCGCCCTTTAGTAAACGCGACGTCGTTAAGGACGTCTTACATGTAACGTTACGGGGCGTATCTGACTAATTTGCATATTTAATCCACTAGTGGATTATCAAATTGATTACATGGCGTTATTACACTCTCAGACGCGACGTCATATGATAACTAAGTTTCGTCCCCTGTAACAATTCTTTTAAGAAACTCTTCCGGATCAGTATCATGTGACTCAGACATGGACACTCGGACAGCTCGTTGTTCTTTACTAAAGGCATTTTGGCATCCAGCGCATTAAAAGCTTCTTCATGCCAAGCCGTTCATGTAAAATGGTTTTGTTTTGTTTGATTTGAGGTTTAACGGCCCTGTCAACACTGTAAAGATCATTTTGGAGACGCTGCTTCCAATTGTGTGGGACTTCTACCCGACCTTGAGATGGAATGACATCTCAAGCCCTGCCGCCAAATGAAACCAATAGGGTTTATTAGCATGGACGGGCCGACTCGCACCGCTTTGCCTGGGCAGGCTTAGATCCTATAAGCGGCTTACAAGTACTCGTGTGCGAGTCGGCTTTAGCTCTGCGTGGAAGCATCATGCAGCCCATCTATTTTTTCAAGTCCCGATGGGCGGGGGCCGTCCTGTAAAATGGTACGCTACTGTCTGAAATCTCCAATCTTATAGCCATTTCAGAAACTTTCATTCGCCTGTCCTGCTTTACAAGTTCACTTCGATTTTCACTAGTGACGTCATCAGCAGCGTTCACAGGTCTTCCACTACGATGCTCGTTTGCATGGCCACCTTTCGATAACAGAGTCAGTCTAATACCTGGACGACCGATACACAAAAATGCATTGATTTAGATAGGAGATTACTTTTTAATGATCTATTTCAAACTTATTGTTACAGATAGAAACTTTTTTTAGTCGGCACTGAATGCTACATTATATCCCGAGTAAGCTGATATTTTTTCCTCGATTTTATCGCCACATTAATTTGGTCCTTTTTCGGGCTATTTGTTACAACCATTGAAGTGATAAAATATATAGCAAAATGGTGAAAAATGACGATGAAATAAAATATAGATAAAGATTAGTACGTGCTTTTCAGATTTGATCGATCATTTTCAGTCGGAGTCGTTTTTTTTCAATATCAGACGTTTATATTGACGTAAAATTTACTTAGTTAAATGCTCAACTTTTTAGTCCACTTTTAGTTTGAAATTAGCATCCCTATTCTCAAACTTGGTTGAAACAGTGATCCGGGAATGTACGATAAATCTCGGAAATTAATGAGCAGCCGAGATACCAAATGACTTATGAATTAATTGTTAATGATTTATTGTTAATTGTATCGATTCCGTATCACTGCCTTCACTTCCATTTTTCATGCAGTTTATTTAACCTACCCCCCCCCCCGCAGACCTCCCCCACAACGCCCCCACGCCCCAGCTGCCTCCCCACCCCCCCCCCCCCCCAACCCTCATCCATTCGCAAATGTGTTATTATCATTTATGTGGTGAAATTGCCTAAATGTACATGATGTTATAATGAGGCTTCTTAGGTTTCCATTATGGTCTGGTCGCTTAATGTTTGTATTTCTTTCCCTTTGGTGTCTTTTATGGGTGGAGTAAGTTAATTGTATCAATTCCTGATCTTTGTTTTACTTCTACTTCTCTTATCAGAATACCCATCACAAAATCATAGACTGTCACGCTACGCAACTCTGTTGACCTTAAGGTATTATTAACGAAGCTTCGTTAATTCCCCTGATTTACCTTTATTTGCCATTATTAAAATAGTTGGAAATGTTTGTTTGATTTGAGGTTTAACGTCCCCGTCTACACTGTAAATGTCATTTTGGAGACTTTGCTTCTAATTTTGTGGGACTTTTACCAAACATTGAGATGAAATAACACATCAAGCCCTGCCACCCAGTGAAACCAATTGAGTTTATAAGCATGGATGGTCCGATTCGCACCGCTTTACCTGGGCTTAGATCCTCTAAGTAGTTTACCAGTACCCGTATGCGGGTCGGTTTCAGCTCTGCGTGCAGCCCATTTATTTCTGCAAGCCCCAATGGGCGGGGGCCGCTACGATGCTCGTCTTCCAACGTTACTCGACCACGTTTAAAATCAGTCATCCGATTTCTAACAGTAGAATATGAAGGAGCAGCTTTCCGTAAACTCCACACAATTTCTCATAAATTTCCTGGATAGTCGTCTATTTCAAAAACAGGAACTAATCACTGCTCTGTACTAAATTTGTGAAAAAAAAAAAAAAAAAAAAACGGCAACACTGACCCCTGCCTTATTACTTTAGCTCGCACGGACTACAAATACTAGACTGGCCAAAAAAAATATGTGTAACAATATATAAGCCATTGAGATATAATATGTTAAAAGCATGCACTTGCCACGGGTCAGTAACTGGGTCTTCATCTGAAGCCAATGGCCACCTTTGGTTACTTTGATTGCTGTTCCATTTTCCTATATCACGCCTATGGCAAGGATAAAAGTTAGGCAAATCCATAAACAGCCAACAAAAAACGAAGACTACTATCTCCATTTTAAAGTGTGCTTATGAGTGCGCATGCGTAGAAAACCCGACTTACTATTCCTCAAAGCATGGTATCCTTTGCTTTTCTGACCTGCGCAGATAATGATAATATGATCTGCCAATAGTATCAGCAGTCTTGTTCAACTGATACCGTGGAAGCTATTTGACATACTGTGGTTCGAGGTGAAGTCGGCCCAGTTGAATATTGAACGACCGAATTGTTACCGGGTACGACACCCAGTTACTGGCCAGTGGCAAGTGCACGCTTTCCACACATACATATTTTTCCAAAAACATAGATTATGGTACTCGTTAGAACCGCCTCGGCGAGGCTATTGTGACGAATACCTGCAGTCTTTCTTGTCGAGCAGAAAACAAAAAATTGTAAACCCTAATTTTACTATTGAAGTGGAGTTAAAAGCCCGCCCAGTTCTTCCCCATCCCAAGGCTGCTATATATTTGCTTTCCTGAACAAATCTACAATGTCTTTCCCTAATGAATTTAATATATGAATTCAAATAATAAACACATACAGCGGTATGAACTACAAAAATGAAATAGCTGGGGCGGGTGGAAAGGGGGGTGGGGGAGAACTGGGCCGGCCCAGTACGCATAAACATCTTGGGTGGGGAAAAAACTGGGCCGGCCCAGTTCTTCCCCACCCCCACTCTCAAAATGCTATTTAGATTTGACTGCCAAACATTAGTTGCTAATTACATCTGATTATTTAATAACAGTTTATGTCATAAAATGCAAAGAAAATTTATCACAAGAATTATTAGTAAGCATAAAAATCTGGGGGTGGGGAAGTATTGGGCCGGCCCAGTTCTTCCCCACCTCCACTCTCCTAATTCTATTTAGATTTGAGCGCCAAACATTTGTTTCTTATTACATTTGATTAGTTTATACCAATTTATGCCTTGAAAAGCAAAGAAAATTTATGACAAGAATTATTAGGAAACAGAACATTTTCGGTGGGGATGAACTGGGCCGGCCCAGTTCTTCCCCACCCCCAATCTCCAAATTGTATTTAGTTTTGAGTGCCAAAGATTTGTAGCTTATTACATCTGATTAGTTTATACCAATTCATGTCTTAAAAAGCGAAAAAAATTTATCACAAGAATTATTAGTAAACAAAATCATCTGAGGTGGAGAAGAACTGGACCGGCCCAGTTCTTCCCCACCCCAACTCTCAAAAAATTCTATTTAGATTTGAGTGTCATACATTTGTCGATAATTATATCTGTTTAGTTTAAACCAATTCAGGGGCCTGTTGTTCAAAGCATTGTTAGCTTAACGAGCTCGTTAGTTGTCATATTGTTAACTGTTCTAGCAAGTTTAATATATAAATTTTTGGTATTTTTGCTGAAAAAATGTGAGCAGCTTTTGCGTCCGCAAAAGCTGCTCACATTTTTTCAGCAAAAATTTCAGCATAATTGCCATATTTAATGATCAAAGTTTTAACGATATGTTAACTAACGACGTCGTTAGTTTTGAACAACTGGCCCCATGTCTTTAAAAGCGAAGAAAATTCAGCATAGATCTGTACTTGAATTGAAATGCAAAATCTTGTTGTTGCATCCCCATGTACAGTGTAGTATAGAGCACGTTTCGCCATTGAAGTTAAAGAAACTCAAACCTTATTCAAAATTGTTTCTTTTTTCATTTTTAATAAATTGTGAGGCAAAAATAACTCGTTGACAATGGTTCTAAAAAACTCGGGGTGGGGGGAGGAGGTGTGCAGAAACTGACCAAATGGTCAGTTTCTTCCCCCGGGCCCGGTTCTTCCACCGGGGAAGAAACGGACCGGCCCAGTTCTTCACCGGGGAAGAACCGGGCCGGGGGAAGAAACTGACCGTTTCACCGGTCTACAGGGTGGAAATGGTAAATGTTATAGATACTTACAAAGTTATGCATTTATTTGCAGCTGAACAATGTCCGACCGAAATACCAAATGGACACCTCTTATATCCATGTACACCGACTGTTGGACATACTTGCGGCTTCAAGTGCAATCCAGGTTTCCATAGTAATAGGTCAACATTTGTGTGTCAGTTTGATGAGCAATGGAGTGAAATACCACATTTACTTTGTACTAGTGAGTAGTTTTATTAATTGGCTCACCTGAGCACAAAGTGCCCATGGTTAGCTATTGTCATCGGTCAATGTCCGTCGTCCCTGGTCCGTGTTTCGTCTTGTGACGCTTAGCTTACCCTTTCCCAGAATAGCTAAAAGCGTTCCGCTCCGATGAACAAGATCGTCGCCAGAACTAAAAGAATAGAAAAAAAAATATAAATAAATAAAAAAATAATAAATAATAATAAAAAAAAAAACGACAGCTCCTACTGTACCTTTGGGCCAGTTTCATTCAAACTTCACAGGAATGTTGCTTAGGAGACCATCTACCGAAATAACTAAAACGGTTTCGCCCCGATGAACAAAATGGCCACAAGAGCTAAAATAGAATAATATCAACAATTTGCTTTAAATGCCAACTCTTCCTAAATCCTTTGGCTAATTTCGATCAAACTTCATAAGAATGTTGCTTAGGTGACCCTTTATGCAAATATCTAAAATCCTTCGGCTCCGATGGACAAGATTTCCACCAGGGCTGAAAACAGAAACATCTTTAAACGACAACTCCTCTTATACCTTCGGGGCACTTTCATTGGAACTTCACGGGAATGTTGCTTCGGTGACCCTCTACAAAATGGCTAAAGGGGTTCCGCTCCGATGAACAAAATGGCCACCAGAGCTAAACATAGAAAAAATCAACTATTTGCTTGAAATGCCAACTCCTCCTAAACCATTTGTCCAAAATCAATCAAACTTCATAAGAATGTTGATTAGGGACACCTTTACCAAAAAAGCTAAAGTTGTTCAGCTCCGATTAACAAAATGCCGCCCGCGCAAAAAATAGGAAAAAAATCTTCAAACGACAACTCTTCCTATACCCTTAGCCCAATATCGATCAAACTTCATAGAAATGTTGCTTAGTGGACCCTCTACCAAAAAAGCTAAAACTGTTCCACTCTGATGAATAAAGTGGCCGCTAGAGCTAAAAAATCTTTCAACGACAACCCCTCCTAAACCCTTGGGGCCAGTGTCAATCAAACTTCATGGAATGTTGCTTTGGTGACCTTCTACCAAAATAGCTAAAACAGTTCAACTCTAATAAGTTAAATGACCACCAGAGCCAAAGATTGAAATGTTACCAAATTGCTCCTAAACCCTTACGCCAGTTTTAATCAAACGTCATATGAATGTAGCTTAGGTGACCCACTACTAAAAAGATGGCCGCCAGAACTAAAAAAAAAAAAAAAAAAAAACATTTGAACATCAACTTTTCCTATACTCGTTTGCCAATTTCATTCAAACTTGACAGGAATGTTGCATAGGTGACCTTCTACCAAATAGCTAAAACTGATTGGCTCGGATGAACAAAATGGCCACCAGAGCTAAAAATTAAAAAAGTCAACAATTTTCTTTAAATGCCAACTCCCTAAAACCTTGAGCCAATTTGATTCAACCACCACACGAATGTTGCTTGGGTGACCCTCTACCAAGCTAAATTGTTTTATTATAATGAACCAGATAGCCGCCAGAACTTTCACAAGCTATGTGACATCTTGAAATCAGGTGAGCGATTCAGGGCCATCTTGGCCCTCTTGTTTATTTTTAGCTCAATCAACAAAACCTTTATTCTTCAATATAAACGTTGTCAGTGCATTTGCAGAAATGCAAATCCTATAGTTAACTATTGGGTCGTAATCCTGTTCGAACTTCAGTGAATGTATTGACTCACGCGACGTCACGTGATCATTAAGTGACGTCGAAATTAAACATGATTCTCTACAATATGATTGTGACGTCAACGACGCGGTTCGCTGATGACAGAAAAACTTTGAAATTGATTTTTAGCCATCAAACAAGATTTTTTTTCACCAAATAATGGATGGAAAATAATGTAAACAATGTAATAAACGAAGTTTATTTAACGTTTTGCGTGTGCTCGTTAGAACCGCTCTATTGATGAGGTTCTAATGAGTACATAGCCACGAACCTCAGCATTGTTTTTGTCGTGGTTAGACCAATAATTTATCCATTCCGCACGAGGGATTTCTAACTCATCAGCGCAAACTCTCCAATTACAGAGCTGAAACAGCGACGAGGACTCGAAAGCATGAAATAACCGAATTGCTGCAGCGAAAGAAAACCAGCAGTTGGATTCCGGTGGACCCGACCAGAGACAGAGCCTCAGACACTAACCGGCATTTCTTAAAAGTTTAAGCAAGTGTTTTGGCTGGAGTCGTCATAGAATCTGGGGTCCGAGCCGTCGGCGTGCAATTAAAGAGGGAAGCAAAGTTATCAACCGTGGCTGGATTAACTACCATGCATTTGTTTGTTTGATTTGAGGTTTAACGTCCCCGTCAACATTGTAAAGGTCATTTTGGAGACGTTGCTTCCAATTTTGTGGGACTTTTACCCGACATTGAGATGAAATGACATCTCAAGCCCTGCCGCCCAATGAAACCAATAGGATTTATAAGCATGGACGGGCCGACTCGCACCGAATTGCCTAGGCAGGCCTTGATCCTCGGGACGTCTAAGCTGTTTACCAGTACTCGTGTGCGGGTCGGTTTCAGCTCTGCGTGGAAGCATCATGCAACCCATGCATTTCTTCAAGCCCCAATGGGCTGGGGCCGAACTACCATGCAAGCAGTCTGTCGTGTAACATATAAGTTGAACCCAATCTTTTTATATCGTGAATGATTTTACGAAACTGGGTTCTGAAGTCATTGCAAGCATATTTATTTCTGAATTTATATACTAAGTCACCGTAAAATTCGGGTAAACCCCACTTTGTCCCTGCACATCACGTGAACAAGTCCGTGAAATGAACACCCCATAAACCCCACTTTATATGGAGAACACTGGGTTTTACGGGGGTAAATATTATTAGCTCACCTGAGCACGAAGTGCTCAAGGTTAGCTATTATGGTCGCTTTGTGTCCGTCGTCCGTCCGTTCGTCAACAACTTCTTTAAATGACATCTCCTCCTAGGCAAATGGCCGGATTTAAAAATCATTTCACAGAAATGTTCCTCTGGTGACCCTCTACCAAAATTGCTAAAATGGTTCTGCTCCGCTTAACAAAATGGCTGCCAGAGCTAAAAATAGAAAAAAAAAAACATTTAAACGACATCTCCTCCTAGGCCAATGTCCCGATTTTAAAATAATTTCACAGAAATGTTCCTTGGGTGACCCTCTACCAAAATTGCTAAAATGGTTCCGCTCTGCTGAACAAAATGGCCGCAACATCTAAAGATAGAAAAAACCTTAAAACGATATCTCCTCCTAAGCCAGTGGCCGGATTTCAAAATCATTTCACTGAAATGTTCCTCGGGTGACCCTCTACCAAAATTGCTAAAATGGTTCTGCATGGCTGAAGAAAATGGCCGCCAGAGCTAAAAATAGAAAAACCTTTAAATCACATCTCCTCCTAGGCCAATGGCCCGATTTCAAAATAATTTCAAAGAGAGGGTCCTTGTCTGACCCTCTACCAAAATTGCTAAAACGGTTTCATTTTGCTGAACAAAATGGCCACCAGAGCTAAAAATAGAATTTTTTTAAAACGATATCTCCTCCTAGGCCAATGTCCCGATTTCATAATAATTTCACAGAAATGTTCCTAGGGTGACCCTCTACCAAAATTGCTAAAATGTTTTTTCTCTGCTGAACAAAATGGCCACCGGATATCTCTTCTATTTTGCTTTGAAACCATAGTTTGAAATTTTTAAACTCTAGTTTGAAAACTTCAAACCGGGGATTCAAATTCAAATCATAGTTTAAATATTTATTGTGCAACTGATTTGCCATTCATTCCCACAACTACATTATCTTTTGCAGATAATGCCCAGTGCCCTTATGAGAGGATACCACACGGAAGTTTGGATTCATCATGTGGAAGAAATCCTGGTGAAATATGTTCATACACATGTGATAGAGGTTATAAACCTTCCAACTCCTCAGAACAGAGCAATATAACATGCTCTTCGTCCTCAGAATGGGACAAAGCTTTGACATCACTTTGCGAAAGTAAGTGGTTATCAAGAATAGTGTGTATATGTGTAGAGTGCATGCTTATTATGAATACATGCGTGTGTATGTGTATATTGGTTAAGTACATGGATGTACATGGGCAGTAACCTTTTTTGTACCAAATGGAATCTTCCTCCTTACATATAGCAGGAGTTCATTTCAAAATTTAGGGGTGTCAGGTTGTGTTTTCTTCAAAATAAATTAGGAAAATGGCTTAACTTTTTGCAAACACTGTGGATCCTGATCAGACGCAGCTTTCTGCGGCTTCTGATCTGGGCTTCCATTGTTTGCCAAGGTACTCCTTTAGGGGTTTCTGGTACTGAATGGGTTAAGGTTCATGCCAGCCCTTTGGTTTTTCTTGGGCGAATTTTATTCATAGATATATACAAGTAAATTTCTACTAACAGTATTTACTATGAATAATATACCTCATAGATATATACTTTAGTGCCCAATATAAAACTACTTTTCTGTCAATCATTTTTGACGTAATTACCTAGTGGATCTGTATGTTATTTAGTGGGCGTGGTTTAGTATGCATTAAAGTTAGTAAGCATATTTTCTAGTGTTTTTATTAGTAAATGTTTGATTAAAACTATGTCACTGATAGTTGAAATCGAATATATTTGGCGCCATATATTTATATTGAATTTATGTCACTGTATCATTAATTTAACCGCAACCTGATAATTTGCTACATAGCTGCAATATGAGTGTCTTCCCTTTGACATAATAATAGCTGACAAGTAAAAGCTTTAGTAAAGCTTTTCATTCACAATCTAAGTTCGATTGTCAACCCAGTTTGTTGTTTAGTTTTAGGTTTAACGTCCCCGTCAGCACCGTAAAGGTCATTTTGGAGTCGTTGTTTCCAAAATTGTGGGACATTTTCTCAATATTAAGATGAAATATGACCTCTCCATCCTCTTGGCAATTATTGCAGTTGCAGTTTTCTGTCAGACGATTTCTGCACATTAACCTCCCTTGAATTTCTAAAAATAAATGTTCTATTTGACTGGAAAACGGATATATCTATAACTAATTGATGTGGTATGAAAATATGTTTCATACGGTGGAATTTTCTTATAATATCCTTTTATGAGAATGTCTTGTTTCTGTGAATTTCTTTGTTGTATGAAAACTAAAACCTCTCTAAAAGATGTATTATTCTGTCCACCTTGCTGATTTAATCACTCGATATATCTATATCCTGACCAGATATTGATCAGACAGGCAATATTTTCTGGTCCTTTGGAGTCATTGAGTTCATTTGGTATCATTTTGAAAATAGAGTTCTGCTTTATCCGGTGATAGAGGGCGTGGACGGTGTTGCATATTTCAGTACTGGTCATGAACAGACTCAATAAAACCGAGTCTGCTATTTTCGTTTAGTTGGTGTATTCCTTGCTTCCAAAGGATCTAACTTCAGAACTTATTTATTTTCACTGTAGCTGGTGTTGTGCCGTGTGGCGGCCGTAAAACGTCTCCTCGTACATCATCATAGTTTTCTTAACTCGCATATGCGGGTAAGAGTGACTGTAGGTAAACACCGACGGCCCAGGCGGATTCGGAGCAGATATTGTTATTTGATTTTCATAACGGGAGAGATTGCGACAGCTTATGTGAGACAGGGCCATTCTGATTTAATTTCAAAATTCAATATTGGACTTGAATCTCTTCTGCAACAAGGTCTATCGGAACCCGAATTTTATGGTTACTTAGTATATAAATTCAGAAAAAAAAAACAACCGCAATGACTTCAGCACCAAATTTCGTAAAATCATTCTTCGAAAGATTGGGTACAACAGGGATGTTATACTGCATGCATGGTTGTTAACCCAATCACGGTTGGCAACTTTGCTTCCCTCTTTAATTGCACGCCGGTGGGTCAGGCCTCAGATTCTATGACGGTTCCAACGTAAAGGCTTATTTAGAATTAGAGTGATCTAATTCAAGGTAATGTTGGTTGGTGCCTGATGCTCTGTCTCTGGTCGGGCCCATCGGAGTCTAACTGTTGGTTTTCTTTTGCTCCAGCATTTCAGTGGTTTCTTGCTGTCGAGTCCTCACCGTTGTCTCACCTCTATGGTTCTTTGATTATTTGTGTTCACGGAGATGTTGCACTGATGAGTTAGGAGGCCTTCATGCGGACTGAACAAATTATTTGTCTAAATCGCGACGGAAGTAAGGGCGAGGATTGTGGCCACGTAAAATCGATTTAAGCCCCATCCCCCCCCCCCCCCCCCCCCCAGTGGAAATCTTTCCACTGACCGTTCCAAGGCGGTTCTTCTGTGGCGGTTTATTTATGTTGTTTTTTGTTACTTACTGTGTGTATCACTTGTGTCTTTTTATTTTGGATGGCCATATGGCCATTTTGTTGGAAAGTAACTGTCCTTATGGCCTTCCTTTGTTTAGGTTTCCATTATGGTCTGGTCGCTTCATGTTTGTGTTTCTTTCCCTTTGGTGTCTTTGATGGGTGGAGTAAGTTAATTGTATCGATTCCTGATCTTTGTTTTACTTCTACTTATACGCTAGCACAGCAGCTTGTTCGACGTACTGTCATTACTCAACAGTAAAAAACAAGAGGTCCATGGGCCACAATGCTCAACAGAGCTCAGGGGGCCACTGCCCACTGGCAGCAATGTATTTTAATTAACCATGGAAGCCCTGTGCCCTAGGATGCTACAGATAAAATTTGGACCCAATAAGCCTCGTGGCTTTAGATTCGATGTCGCTTGAATGTGTTGTTGCAGGACAACAGATGACAATTGACAATTTCCCATCTGTGGCAACAAATAGGCCAAAAAAGAACATTATTAAAGGAACATTGCCATGAAAGTGACAAAATATCTTGAAAGGCATTAGTCATTTTTCAATTTTCCCCATTATAGGACAATGGAAACTCATAGCTTGGCATAGCAAACAAACCAAAGAGCCAAAGTTCATAGACCAGTGCTCAGGTGGACACTGCCCAATGGCAGCCATGTATTATAACATGATATGATTTTATTATAACAATTATAAAGTCTCCCAAACAAACCCCATACCCAAATGAGCACCCATGTGGACTGTATCTGAAATATTAGGTGTTTTATAATGTAGAGAGATCAGGGCATGGACCCAATGGAGCCCTGGTTGGTGTCACTAAATGCGTCTTATCAAAAGGAACAAAGACATATATGGTTTATCAGTGGGAATATGTATGGTTCCTGAGATGTAAGGCCTTTTAAGCAATGGAGGGAATCGGGCATGGCAGATCCCAGAAAAGCCCAAGATTGTTGTCAATGAATAAGTCTTATCATAAGGATCAAGAGTATATACGGTTAAACGGTGGGGATCTGAATGGTTTTTGAGATATGAGGCAATTTTATGAAGTGGCAGGGAGAGAAATGGCCCCTGTGATCCCCAAAGACGGGGTGACTGAATGTGTCTAATAACAATGAGCAAGAATGTATGTGATTATAGGATGGGGATTTGAATGGTTTCTGAGATATATGGCCTATTATGAAGTTGAGTCTTATCATAAGGAACAGGAATAAATATGGTTATGGGGTGGGGATCTGAACGGTTTCTGAGATATATGGATTTTAATGAAGTAAAGGGGTGGGGCATGGCCTGTGACACCCCGGGGGGACCTGCATGCTGGTGTCACTGATTGCGTCTTATCATAAGGAACACGAATATATATGATTAAGGGGTGGGGATCTGAACGGTTTCTGAGATATATGGATTTTCATGAAGTAAAGGGGTGGGGCATGGCCTGTGGGACCCGGGGGGACCTGCATGCTGGTGTCATTGATTGGGTGTTATCATAAGGAACAAGAATATATATGGTTTAGGGGTGGGGCTCTGAACAGTTTCTCAGATATATGGTCTTTTGTGAAGTGGAGCATGGCCCGGGCGCACACTGGGTGACCCCTAAGTTGGTGCCACTGAATGTGTCTTATCATAAGGAACAAGAATGTATATGGTTTAGGGGTGGGTATCTGTAAGGTTTCTGGAATATTTGGCATTTTACGAAGAGGAGGGGGTTGGGCATGGTCCAGGCACATCCCAGGGGACCCCAAATTTGGTGTCACTGAATGCAACTTATCATAAGGAATGAGAGTATATATGGTTTAGAGGTAGGGATCTCAATGGTTTCTGAGATAAATGGCATTTTATAAAGTGGAAGGGGTGGGGCATGTTCCTGGCACATCCCGAGGGACCCACAGGTTGGTGTCACTTAATGTGTCTTATCATAAGGAACAAGAATATATATGGTTTAGGGGTGGGGATCTGAATGGTTTCTGAGATAAATGGCCTTTTATGAAGTTGAGGGGTCAGGGCATATCCCCGGCATATCCCGGGGGAACCTCAGGTTGGTGTCACTTAATGCATCTTATCATAAGGAACAAGAATATATATTGTTTAGGGGTGGGGATCTGTATGGTTTCTGAGATGGATTTTAATGAAGTAAAGGGGTGGGGCATGGCCCATGGCACCCAGGGTGGACCTGCATGCTGGTGTCACTGATTGCGTCTTATCATAGGAACAAGAATATATATGGTTTAGGGGGTGGGGCTCTGAACAGTTTCTCAGATATATGGTCTTTTGTGAAGTCAAGGGGTGAAGCATGGCCCAGGAACACCCTGGGTGACCCCTATGTCTTATCCTCAGAAACAAGAATATATATGGTTTAGGGCAGGGGATCTGTAAGGTTTCTGGAATATTTGGCCTTTTATGAAGTTGAGGGGGGGGGGCATGGTCCCGGCACATCCCGGGGGACCCCCAGGTTGGTGTCGCTTAATGCATCTTAGCATTAGGAACAAGAATATATATAGTTTAGGGGTGGGGATCTGTATTGTTTCTGAGATATATGGCATTTTATGAAGAGGAGGGGGTGGGGCATGTCCCCGGCACATCCCGGGGGACCCCCAGGTTGGTGTCACTCAATGCATCTTATCATAAGGAACAAGAATATATATGGTTTAGGGTTGGGATCTGTAAAGTTTCTGAGATATAAGGCATTTTATGAAGTGGAGGGGGCGGGGCATGGCCCCGGCACAACCTAGGGGACCCCCAGGTTGACATGAAAGCATATGGCTGAGAGAAGTTTACACAAGGAACATGTTTATGTAAGTTTTGTCAAAATATCTGCAATGACTTGGCACCAAATGCCATTTTTCAGTTTTCCCCATTGTAAGTCAATGGAAACTCTAAGTTGCCATAGCAACAAAACTAAATTGCCAAATTTCATAAAAAACACAAAACCTATAAAGGCAAATATGGTGAATATTTTCATAAAGTCTCAGCCTCCTAGAGCATATGGTTTCTGAGGACATGATTTTTTAAAGTAATTTTTTGTCTATTTTTTGCACTTTGGTTTCCATGGTAACCAATAAAAATGAGCAGAAGGCCTAAAATCATACGGCAGATAGTAGATTACCTATGGAACATTTCTATAAAAGTTTTGTCAAAATATCTGCAGAGGCTTGGTAGTAAATGCCATTTTTCTATTTTCCCCATTATAAGTCTATGGAAACTCTAAGTTGCCATAGCAACCAAACTAATGAGCCGATTTTCATTAAAAACACAAACTATCAATCCCCCTGCCCAAGGATGCTACAGATGAAATTTGGGCTGAATCGGCCCAGTGGCTTCAGAGGAGATGTCGTTTGAAAATGTTGACGCAGACGACGCAGACGACACAGACGACGCAGATGACGACGGACAACTGCCTATCCTATAAGCTCCCCCGGAGCCTTCGGCTCTGGTGAGCTAAAAAAGCTAGCCGCTTCCCGTTACATATTTTGAAGGCTCGTCCGCTTCCCCTTACACTTCGATGAACGCATCGCGTTGCATGATTTTCAGTGACGTCAGTCTAAACCATGGTTCTCTACGGGCGTTGGTGACAAACAGCGTGTAAATGTTTTTCATTTTTTGCCCTGTAAACATTTTTTCGCAAATATGTATAAAAAATATACATTTTCTTATTTTTTTCTGCTTTTCATGAAAGTATGAACGACAGCGGATTTCTAGCAAAGTTTACATGAACCCCGAAGGGGGTTCATTTACTTTGCACGCGACACACTGCGTTAATACATTCATGAACAGCAAAAAATCATTTCTTAAATGTACTTCAAACTGAACGTTACATAACATATACATCAGATGCATTCAATAAGTGCGACTTTGCAGAGTGTTCTTATTTCTTTCAAATCCCACATCATTCAAGATACCGCCCATTATAACATGTTATAAAACATGTTATACTTTTCTTGTTATCATTTTTTGTATTCTTCAAAATCAGTTTGAAAATAGGCTGAAAATTTCGCAAACAGTGTAGGCCCTGATCAGACGCCGCGTTCTGCGGCGTCTGATCTGGGCCTGCACTGTTGGCCACGGTACCCGTTTAGAGGTTTCCAGTCTGAAATGGGTTAAGGTTCCTCAGTACATTTACACACGGAAAATATAGGCAACTGCTTTGCATGCCTTGGAGTCATATTGACATTCAAAGTAGCCGACAGACAACAAAGGAGACGATAATTATTGTGACTGGCATCTTACGGTTTAAAGTTTCATGCCCTTTAGCGAATGCAGACGAAAGAAACCGAAGCCCGTGGCGGATCTTACCGGGCGACTAACGGAAACGTTCGAATGTAAACTACATTGGAAAACGAATAGTTGGGACCGCCTGCTTATACAAGCCGCAAGAATTTCACCGGCTCAATGTTAATTAAATGAAGCATTTAATTGTTAATTATACGATAATTAGACACCAAGTGAATTTTTTTGTTGTAATAGGCTCTATTCCATG
Organism: Lucinisca nassula; assembly: GCA_963580285.1. Taxonomy (NCBI): domain Eukaryota; kingdom Metazoa; phylum Mollusca; class Bivalvia; order Lucinida; family Lucinidae; genus Lucinisca; species Lucinisca nassula. The sequence continues at coordinate 95,157,670 of OY757022.1, forward strand.
TATTTAAATCAATCAACTATTTTATTCTCTCAATCCATCTTACATAATGTCCTTATGAGGTAATACACACAATTGTTATAGTAATTCAGAGAGGCTGTAATAATTCAGAGTGGCTTTAATAATTAAGAGAGGACAAAGGCCCACTCCTTTAAATTGATTATCTGCCCCCGTAAATAATTTCCCCTCTAATTTTACATATGCATTGTATGAACAGATACAGCAGTGCGTGCGGAACCCGGAAAGGGACATAGATTTGTTTTTAATATGTTGTGCGAACAAGATATTAAGTTGTGCGAACAAGATATTATCTTGTGTGCACAAATTATAAAATAAAAAAAAAATATCATGTCCCTTCCCTACGGAACCCGGGAAAGGTCATGATTGTTTTATTTTATAAAGTTGTGCGCACATTATACTATCTTGTGCGGACAAGATATTATCTTGTTCGGACAAGATATTATCTTGTTCGGACAACATATTATCTTGTGCGGACAACATATTATCTTGTGCGCACAAGATATTATCTTGTGCGGACAACATATTATCTTGTGCAGACAAGATATTATCTTGTCCGCACAAGATATTAAGTTGTGCGAAGAAGATATTATCTTGTCCGCACAAGATAATATCTTGTCTGCACAACATAAAGCTTGTGCCGACAAGATATTATCTTGTTCGCACAACTTAATATCTTGTTCGCACAACTTAATATCTTGTTATTGTAATGTGATGATAATGATGATGGCGATGATGATGATGACGATAGTGATAATAATAATAATAATAATAATACTATTAAGTTTGCAATCACTTTCATTTCAGAAGTCAGATGCCCCAAGGCCATTCCTAATGGAAATGTCCCGTCCTTTTGTGTCAGAGATTATGACAGTTTTTGTTTCGACTACGAGTGTGATACGGGGTTCGGGCCTTCCTCAAGCTGGCCTACGTCAATCAGATGTAATGCTTCTGGTCAGTGGGAATGGTACAGTCCCTCAAGCAAGGAATTCTGTTTAAGTAAGGCCGTGCTCACGCGACCGATCTTGTGGAATTCGACTATCTTGTAAAATTAGACACTGTCGCAAAGTCAGTCTCGCCTTATTCGACAGTGTCACACGATGATGCTCGTCGAATTCGATAGTCAGTCAAGCCGATATAAATACATTGTAAACTTAATCGCCGAATAAACGAAAATTTATACATGAAAAATTGTGATATTTTTCTGATTTCTGCTCAAAATATAGATTGTGTGTACTCGATAGAACCGCCTCATCGAGGCGGTCCTAACGAGTACCCACAATCTTTATTTTAGAGCAGAAATAAGAAAAATAAGGTATACCCCTGTAAACCCCAGAGTTTCTATATAAAAGTGAGGTTCAAGGGAGTCAAAATTATATAGGCATGTTTTCATGATGCGCGAGATGGGTCTTGTCGCAAATGACGCTGTCGTTTAATCAATCATTTAAAAACATACTCTAATACGATCAATCTTCTGGAATTCTCAGTGTGAAATGATCAATTTTGTCATGTCGAACGCGATAAGGTAGGTATACCCGTAGGTTTGTTCGATATGTTATCCGAAAGCTGAATTCGATAGTTCTGATGTATAGGATAATTGAACTGATTTTGTTTGTTTGATTTGAGGTTTAACGTCCCCGTCAACACTGTAAAGGTCTTTTTGGAGACGTTGCTTCCAATTTTGTGTGACTTTTACCCGACATTGAGATGAAATGACATCAAGCCCTTCGCCCAATGAAACCAATAGGGTTTATTAGCATGGGCGGTCCGCCTCGCACCGCTGTTCCTGGACAGGCTTAGATCCTCTAAGCGGTTAACCAGTACTAGTGTGCGGGCCGGATTCAGCTCTGCCTGGAAGCATCATGCAGCCCATATATTTCTTCAAGCCCCTATGGGCGGGGGCTATATAATTGAACTGAATTTGACAATTCTGAGTTTGACCGTGTCAATTTCGACAACGATTGATGTTGTGGACACGGCTTCAAGTTCAGTCATATCAGTTAAGAAATGAAGGTTTTTGTTTGTTTGATTAGCGGTTTAACGTCCCCTCAACACTATTAAGGTAATTTTGGATACGCTGCTTCCAATTTTGTGGGACTCAGAAATGAAGGTTATTTTAACTTTTTAACTAAATAGAGGGTCTTGCATGAGTGTTCATGTATTATTGAATTTATTAAACGAGTTGAGGAAAAGGTATAAAATGCGAGGCTTTGCCGAGCATATTATCTCTTTTTCTCAACGAGTTTAATAAATTTAATAATAAATGAGCACGAATGCAAGATTCTATTTATCATATGACATTTAAAACGTATTTTATTCCCGATTGTTTACAAAAATGTCAATATTCCGCCTTTAGTAAACGCGACGTCGTTAAGGACGTCGTATATGTAACGTTACGGGACGTATCTAGCTAATTTGCATATTTAATCCACTGGTGGATTATCGAAAATATTACATGGCGTTATTACACTCTCAGACGCGACGTCATATGATAAAGTTGTTACATGTGGGTTTACGGCGTCCCGCAAACCCCCATGCTGACAAGACAACCGAGCGTGATCTCTGACAGGTGTACGGGCAGCTGTGGGGTAAGGCACAAGAAAGATATCAAATGAATGACATGAATTATTTACAGTATCTATATACAACACTTACTTACACAAAACATCACAATTAGTTGCTTCTGTAGCCAACTCACGACGTCCGACCCGAAGGCAAAACAATGTTCTGTGCTCGGAACGGGTGACGTGAATACCTACAGAAGCAAACAACAAAAACAACAACAAAATAAAAAGAAACAACACAAGACGCGACTGGCCAGTTTATAACTTAGGGTGAATCCCCCACTCGCGTGAATCCCCCTCTCGCGCACTAGTGTAAACTAGTTTGTCGACATTGTTGTCGACCAAAGGTTGATATGTATTATTAAGCGATCGCGCACTAGTTTGATTCGCCTGAATCGCCTGCAGGTTATTTATTGGACCTCTTCCATTTGAATGGTCTCACATTCGTTTCACATTGCTACGACCTGTTTATGTTGGTTCGTCCGCCCTTGCTGGACCCTAACCGACAGCGTCGTACCAGTACCTGCTGCTATATTGCAGGGAGCAGCAGGTCACCACACATTGTTGTGCCTGCAAATTACGATAATTGGACTAAGATACAGTTCACAAAACATACATGCTATATCATGATCCCCCTCCCGGAGAAGTAAGAATATGTTCACGCATATACCGTTATTGCGCATGCGCCGACCAGACACACAGGCTGATTAGTGCATGTGACAAATAACCGTACAGCATAACTCAACTTGACTGTGCATCAAATTATCAGCACCCAGCGCTTGACACAATAATATTCAAAGTTCATGTTTCCTTACTGAGCACTACAGAAATCAATTAATGCTCACTACTACTGAGCATAATACTCATCAAATTTGTGCTCACTACATTATCACAAGTAAGAGGCAATTGAACAGACCACGCCTTTGCGCTACCTGGTCAGCCGCCAATTACAGGAAACATAACAAACTCTATTTCATATCCTTCTCCGCGACACGACTCACAAATATAGCTATTCACAAATTCATTACATTAACAACAGATAGAAACTACAAAAACAGAAAGATTTTCATCTATAATCCACAACATTTGTTAGTGTCTCATAAGGGCCCACACTGTTTGCCGTAAATTCTCTCTGTATTTGGTAGGCACCACGTCACAACCGTCCTCGTGACGCTGATGACGCAGCTGACGTCATCCACGCCGCTCAGACCGTTATGACGTGTGGCGACCAAATACTCCCACTTATCATCAGATAATCAGATTCATCATGGTTCATCATCACGGATAACCCGACCGGCTCTTGTAAGAGTTTGCCCTGATGATGAAGATATGGTTAAACCCGTCTTAAGTTTACGTCCCCTCTACACCTAATATCATATAGAGACGGGACCACGGTTTTCTAACCACAGCTAGTCAAAAGTCATGGATCAAACAAGTGACCCGGCGTTTATTAATTACATTCTACAAAAGGGGTCTAAAAGCCTAAATGAATCTAGAATGAGCGGGTGGCCAAACTTTACGTCTCACCAACAGCTAGGGTCAGAATGAGACAGGACCTCACTTAGAAAGACTCATTCTACTTCTGGAGAAGCCTGTGATCGATCCAGCGACCTCTAGCTGGCAAAGCTAGTAGCCAAATAACTACACCACAGAGGCTTCAAAAGTGAATTCAGAATAGGCTTCAGAAAGTTGGGGTATACTAGAAGTAAACCGCTCCAAAACCTACAAGCATGTTCATACAAAAATAATACTAAATATAGATTTAACGTACCTTTGAATATACTTTCACTGTCCCATCACAATGTTGTGGGTATACGTTACAACTTGACCTGCTGCAAAAGAGTGATCGTTTTTTCAGGGTTTTTATATCTATGAATACTACCGGAAAATCATGCATACTCATATTAGCTTGCTAAAATCATGGCGAGGTGGAGATACCGTCCACAATTAAAGCCAGATAACAAAAATCGAGTAGATAATGGATTTGCGTTCAAATAGTATATTTCCAATAGGAAAAAATGATGAAACGACCCTATAAATCCATGCCATGACTCCTGTCAAAACGAACACCAACAAACACGTGCCGGGAATGAAATTCATATATGGCACAATTTGGCGGTTGGGGATTTTTAGGCAAATTTTATAGAACTCAGCCTTATAGCGGCCCCCTGTATTGTAAAAACAGATCTCCACAAACCACTCATGCATACATCGTATGATATGTGCATGACTTGTGCATGGAGCGGCACATTTTGTCTACCATATTTCACCTAAAATATTTCACTCGCACCGCCCTACCATATACCTACTAAAATAATTTAGATGTGCATAAGCACCAGAGAGGTTTCCTATTCCATCTCGTAACATCCCCTTTTGGAGAAAAAACAATCAGAAATGTTTTTTCTTTGTGTACAGAGATGGAATAGGATGAAACCTATCTAAACAAGACAGCTATTTACACATTAACCGTGCGAAAATTACCTGCTAAGGTAGTCTGCCCCGAAATTTTCTCTAGTAAAATTTGCTATTAAGCTATGGTGGTTTGCCCCAGAATTTTCCCGCTCCCCTGACACTCTGCTCTTTGTTAGACAACGGATATCGTTTTAATCTTACTGGCGGTGGCCTTACTGGCTTAACTGATTTGATTGGTTTCACAGGTTCTGACATAAGTGTGGTACATATAATTTGGTCTGTCTGACATGTCAGTCCTGCAAGGCGCTGTTCTCTCAGTCCTTCTGTCTCCTCACTCTCCTCTAACGTTAGTGTGTGTGGGACGCTAACGTCACTGACACTTTCCGGTTGCTCTGCACTTTGCAAACTGCTGTCTTCAAATGAAGACTCGTCGACGTCATTTCTGTCATGACTGTCTGTCGACATAATAGGTTTAGAGATTAGACAATGAGACGTCACAGTCTGACGCTCAACATATTGCTTCAGAATATTAGCATGATATGTGTTAACATTTCCATTGACGTCTATCTTATAATCCATTCTGTTTACTACCTCAACCACTTCATAAGGACCTTTCCATTGAAGCAATAATTTATTACTGTCTGTCGGTAGTAACAAAAGCACTTTATCGCCGACGTCAAATTTACGCGACTTCGCGCCTTTATCATAATAAGCTTTCTGCTTAATCTGAACCTTCTTTAAATTATCACGCGCTAGTTTGCATGTCTGCTCTAACCGTTCCCTTAGCTCAATAACGTACTGATACGTCGAAAGAACTTGCTCATTGCGTACCTCGTCAGCCCATAATTCTCTTATTATTGCCATTGGACCTCTGACGTTACGTCCATATAACAACTCAAAAGGGGAGTATCCTAAAGACTCTTGTGGGACTTCCCTAACCGCAAATAATAAAGCTGGAAGATATTTATCCCAATCTTTTGGACGTTCAGCACACATGCGACGTAACATCTGCTTTAACGTAGCGTGGAAACGCTCAATCAAGCCATTGCAAATTGGGTGTCTCGAACTACACTTTAACTGTTGAAGAGAAAGAAGCCTGCTGACTTCTTTCATTACCTCAGCAGTAAACTGATCCACAATCAGTCAACATTTCATCAGGAATGCCAACCGTACTAAACATTTCAATAAGCGCTTCCGCGACACGTTCCGTCTCAATACTCGGTAAAGCTATCGCCTCTGGATACCTTGTCGCATAATCTATCATGGTTAAAATATACCGAGATTTCCTATCAGATCGAGGCTCAATTGGACCAACTATGTCCACTGCCACCCTCTTAAATGGCGTATCAATCAATGGCATTTTTTCCTAGAGGTACTTTAGTGACCCGACCTTTCTGAATGGTTCTCTGACAAATATCACAAGATTTACAAAATCTAGCGACATCACCGCAAATACCGGGCCAGTAAAACTCAGTTACAACTCTAATGTCTTCCTAATACCCATATGTCCAGGCATAAGCGTTTCTTGAGCCAGTTTCAACACCTTTCCTCGGAAACTTTGAGGGACCACAAGTTGGAAAGAGACTTTGTTACCCTTGGTAAACTCCCTATATGCCAAACCTTTTTTCTCAATAAACCTAGTTTCACCACGACTCACAGTCTTGTTCCCAGATACAACCCTTTTCCTGATGTTTTCCAAAGTTGGCTCATCAACCTGAGCTTGCTTGAAAGCCTCCTTGTCATCGTTAATGATCTGATCGGGAACCTTAAGTTTTCTGTAAGGCTTCTCATCCTGCCTAGTTTGAGACCTAGTTACAGCCGCAGCTGAGAAATGAGACATATCAGGAAGTTTTGATCCATCAATGTTACCGATAACCAAATCGTACAACGTATCATCCATACACAAAGCTTCAGTTTTCCCAGTGAAAAAAGAACAATCAATGTCAATCATTGCCAAAGGATACCTTTGTGTTGATTCATCAATCAACGTAACATTTGATTCCTTCCCTATTAACTGACTATCCGAAACCAAACTTCTCCGAACGACACAGCCTGTACACCCAGTATCTCTTAATACAACCACCTTTTTATTATTAACCAATCCTTGTGCCGTCGGTAACCTTGCCTTTAAGAAGTAACAGACACCTTCCCTAGTTTCCTTACTACACTCCTCCCTATCCGAAATCAAAGGATCACCAACCTTATCTTCAAAAATACTTCCAATCTCATCACCTTTCCTAGTTACTTCCGTTTGACAAAAACTAACTTGGTGTGCTGCGACACGTGGTGTGCCATTATTTTTACCGCGTCCGCGAAAAGACCCTCTAAAATTACCACGACCACGTGTATAACCACAACCTACATTCTGCGTGTTCTCATTCTTAGCTTGAGAACCTTGAGTCCCTACGCGCGTGTTAAAATTTTCCTTAACACCGCTATCCCCAACTCCAGTTGCTCCTACCTCTGCGCTATATAATTGTTTCCTGTCGGGGTTCTTAAAACATTTAATTGTTAAATGCCCCTTACCGCACATGCTACTCTTAATATCCGATCTACCACTCGGTTTGTTAGAGTCAACTTTGTCCTGTTTACCCTGCGCTGCGCCTCTATTATCGCGTTGCCCCTTATTAATGCAACTATATACGCCCCCGCGCGCTTCTCCAAACAAATCTGCCTCCCTAGCCATTTCATCTAAATTACCAAACTGTTTTGGCTTCAGATGTACATACAGTTCTCTATTACATGACTCCAGGAACTGATCCCTTGCCATGAAATCACAGACAGCCGGAAAAGATTTTTCTATCTTTGCCATATTAAGCCATTTTTACTAAATAACTTCTCAGTCTACTACTGAACTGTATGAACGTTTCTGATTTCTCGGGCCTACTATAACGAAACTGCTTCCTAAATCCGCGCTCTGTCATGTCAAAATTCTTTAATAGAGCATCCTTTAACTTATCATAATCCGCCGCATCCTCATTTGACAACCGGTCATATACGTCAAGTGCTCGCCCTTTGAGCAATGCACTTAAATACGCGGCCCAAACACTCTTATCCCATTTATTAGCCGTAGCATATTTCTCAAACCTAGATAAATAATTATCCATTTTATCTTTACCCTCTTCAAAATAAGGTAACTTAGGATCCCGGGCATGAGCCACCTTCTCAGCTTTTTGCTTTTCAAATTCTAGCTCGAGCTTCGTTCTCTGCATTTCTAATTGGTTCCTTAATTCTTGGTGCTGTAGCTCAAACCCATGTTTTATTTGTTCTAAATGGGCCTCACTAATCTCTTTTGCCTCCCTTTCACTTTGAATGCGTGCTATTTCAAGCTCCTTATTAACATTCAACATAGCTAGTTCATGTGCCCTTTCTTTCTCCTTTTCTTCTAACTTAGCTAGTTCATGTACCCTTTCCTTTTCCTTTTGTTCAGACCTTAACCTTTCTAAATCACTTTGCTCTTGCATTTCTGCCCGCTCAATATCTTGCTGCTCCTTAACAAAACCTTGTAACTCCTTCCCCTCATAACCTAACTCCTTTCCCATTTGCATTAAACGCTCCATTATTGATAACGTAAACCTCACGTTACTATCAAAACCACTATAAACTGATCAGTTATGATCAGTGATGATTGAATGGGCTTAACTAAAACGTTAAGATATGTGTTATACGCGTTAATCTAACTAAAACGTTAGTTATTAAAGCACACGCGATTTGAAATGTCAAATGCTTTCAGCAAAGTATGACGTTGCGCACTGATAGCCTAATATGACGTCATAAACTGACGACGTTTACAGAAAAATGCTACAATCCGAAGTTTCATCACATTACAAAACTCCGATCATAACAAGTCACCATTAATGTTTCTATTACGTCATACCTTACCTCAAGCCACACCGTAAATATTAACGCTACCGTTATGTCAACGTCAGTAAATTGTTAACGTCACTACGTCAGAGCCATGTGTGGGTAAGATCAATTAGTAACTCCAGTTTAACTTAGTAGAATGTCAGGTAACACAATTAAGTGGGTTCTACTAAAATTTTCGTTACCAAGAAAAAGTGAAGTTTGCCTTGCCTTCCTGCTCAGAAATTATAAACTTGTCAGTATCCATTTAGTTGAATACTTGGGTTTCGCACTTCATCAACGCAGGAAGGAAGATTCAAGTTAATTTCCAAATGTGGAATGCATTTTTTTTTTGAAATTGATGATTCAGAGCATCAATGTGCTGTTCAACAGCCGGGAACACCAGCCAGAGATCAAATCCCACTTCTGACACCAAATGTTACATGTGGGTTTACGGCGTCCCGCAAACCCCCATGCTGACAAGACAACCGAGCGTGATCTCTGACAGGTGTACGGGCAGCTGTGGGGTAAGGCACAAGAAAGATATCAAATGAATGACATGAATTATTTACAGTATCTATATACAATACTTACTAACACAAAACATCACAATTAGTTGCTTCTGTAGCCAACTCACGACGTCCGCCCCGAAGGCAAAACAATGTTCTGTGCTCGGAACGGGTGACGTGAATACCTACAGAAGCAAACAACAAAAACAACAACAAAATAAAAAGAAACAACACAAGACGCGACTGGCCAGTTTATAACTTAGGGTGAATCCCCCACTCGCGTGAATCCCCCTCTCGCGCACTAGTGTAAACTAGTTTGTCGACATTGTTGTCGACCAAAGGTTGATATGTATTATTAAGCGATCGCGCACTAGTTTGATTCGCCTGAATCGCCTGCAGGTTATTTATTGGACCTCTTCCATTTGAATGGTCTCACATTCGTTTCACATTGCTACGACCTGTTTATGTTGGTTCGTCCGCCCTTGCTGGACCCTAACCGACAGCGTCGTACCAGTACCTGCTGCTATATTGCAGGGAGCAGCAGGTCACCACACATTGTTGTGCCTGCAAATTACGATAATTGGACTAAGATACAGTTCACAAAACATACATGCTATATCATGATCCCCCTCCCGGAGAAGTAAGAATATGTTCACGCATATACCGTTATTGCGCATGCGCCGACCAGACACACAGGCTGATTAGTGTATGTGACAAATAACCGTACAGCAGAACTCAACTTGACTGTGCATCAAATTATCAGCACCCAGCGCTTGACACAATAATACTCAAAGTTCATGTTTTCTTACTGAGCACTACAGAAATCAATTAATGCTCACTACTACTGAGCATAATACTCATCAAATTTGTGCTCACTACATTATCACGCCGGCCTCAGTGGCTCAGTCGGATGCGCGTCTGACTGGTGATCAGGAGGACGCGGGTTCGACTCCCGCCGGGGTCGGCAACATTCTTTCGTGGAGATTGATCATGAAATCTTTTCTACGGTCATTCTCTCCCTTCCGCTGATTCAAGAAGGGCAGTTGTCAGTTTCTGGCGAAAGAATGTGCACTGTACTGGTTAACCGCTTACGTATAAGCCTGCCCAGTAAAGTGTTGATAGGTAAACTGACCGGCTCAAAATTGACCTAAATAGTGTTGACTGGGCCGTTAAACTCCAATACAAACAAACAAACACTACATTATCACAAGTAAGAGGCAATTGAACAGACCACGCCTTTGCGCTACCTGGTCAGCCGCCAATTACAGGAAACATAACAAACTCTATTTCATATCCTTCTCCGCGACACGGCTCACAAATATAGCTATTCACAAATTCATAACATTAACAACAGATAGAAACTACAAACAGAAAGATTTTCATCTATAATCCACAACATTTGTTAGTGTCTCATAAGGGCCAACACTGTTTGCCGTAAATTCTCTCTGTATTTGGTAGGCACCACGTCACAACCGTCCTCGTGACGCTGATGACGCAGCTGACGTCATCCACGCCGCTCAGACCGTTATGACGTGTGGCGACCAAATACTCCCACTTATCATTATCACGTTCTTTATATGTACATACATGCACAAACTGAGTAATCAGACAAAAACGGCATCATTACAAAATGAACTTATAATTCTTCTTGAACAAAAGTATTTCTACTCAACATGAACACGCTTGTAAAATCAGATTCATCATGGTTCATCATCACGGATAACCCGACCGGCTCTTGTAACAGTTTGCCCTGATGATGAAGATATGGTTAAACCCGTCTTAAGTTTACGTCCCCTCTACACCTAATATCATATAGAGACGGGACCACGGTTTTCTAACCACAGCTAGTCAAAAGTCATGGATCAAACAAGTGACCCGGCGTTTATTAATTACATTCTACAAAAGGGGTCTTAAAGCCTAAATGAATCTAGAATGAGCGGGTGTCCAAACTTTACGTCTCACCAACAGCTAGGGTCAGAATGAGACAGGACCTCACTTAGAAAGACTCATTCTACTTCTGGAGAAGCCTGTGATCGATCCAGCGACCTCTAGCTGGCAAAGCTAGTAGCCAAATAACTACACCACAGAGGCTTCAAAAGTGAATTCAGAATAGGCTTCAGAAAGTTGGGGTATACTAGAAGTAAACCCCTCCAAACCTACAAGCATGTTCATACAAAAATAATACTAAACATAGATTAAACATACCTTTCAATATACTTTCACTGTCCCATCACAATATTGTGGGTATACGTTACAACTTGACCTGCTGCTAAAGAGTGATCGTTTTTTCAGGGTTTTTATATCTATGAATACTACCGGAAAATCATGCATACTCATATTAGCTTGCTAAAATCGTGGCGAGGTGGAGATACCGTCTACAATTAAAGCCAGATAGCAAAAATCGAGTAGATAAAGGATTTGCGTTCAAATAGTATATTTCCAATAGGAAAAAATGATGAAACGACCCTACAAATCCATGCCAGGACTCCTGTCAAAACGAACACCCACACAACACGTGCCGGGAATGAAAATCACATATGGCACAATTTGGCGGTTGGGGATTTTTAGGCAAATTTTATAGAACTCAGCCTTATAGCGGCCCCTGTATTGTTAAAAATAGATCTCCACAAACCACTTATGCATACATCGTATGATATGTGCATGACTTTTGCATGGAGCAGCACATTTTGCCTACCATATTTCACCTAAAATATTTCTCTCGCACCGCCCTACCATATACCTACTAAAATAATTTAGATGTGCATAAGCACCAGAGAGGTTTCCTATTCCATCTCGTAACAAAAGTAATTTATTTAACGTTCATCGAAGTATGAGCAACATCGGGTCACGAGCAATGTAGACTAAGTGAACCCCGAAACTTTGCTCGTGACCCGAAGTTGTTCATAATTCGATGAACGTCACATCCTATATAATTCTGACCCCCATGAACCCCACTTTAATACAGCAAAACTGGGGTTAACAGGGCCACATTTTTCTTATTTCTGCTCAAAATATAGTTTGTAGGTACTCGTTAGAACCGCCTCGAATAAGAAAAATATCACAATTTTTCCTCTTAAAATTTTAGTTTTTTTTTTCGGCGGTAAAATTTCTAATGTATTTGTATAGGCGTGTTTTCGTAATGAATAAATTACCTTTATTGCTCATATGTACATTATTTTCCACCCGTCATATGACGAAAAATCATGTTCAAGGGCTAAATTGAAAGAAGAAAACAATTGCACGCAGTTTTCCTATTGACAGCGGAACAGCTAACGTCGACTTCGTCCAATTATATTGAAGGAACCATTGGTTATTTAAGAAATAGATAAGCTCCATCTGTGATTTGTTGAGTAATAAATCACAGTTTGGAGGTCAGTTGTAAAGTAGATCCAATCACGTGCGCGTAGCGCGCGTGATTTGTCTACTTACAACTGACCGACAAACTGTGATTTATTATTCAAACTGCTGTTGTTTCCTTCAACATCTAACAACTTTTCGCCATTGTTAGAAGAAATCCCGTTAAGATTATCGACTGAAACGCATGCATTTACATCCTTTTCTAACGTTTTCGATGCTAGACTATGACGTTACACCGTCTAACTTCAACGAAATCGACTAGTGACGTCATAAATTTTCCAGTTTTAATGACGTCACTCGTCATGCTCTACCCTGTCGTGATTTGTTGTAGAATAAAACACAGTTATTTTCCAATGCCTATATAGGCGCGCTGTGTTAGAATTTGACGTCACTGACGTCGCGTGAATCATTGATTTGACTGAAGTATGAACAGCATTGTTTCCCAGTAGCCATTATAAAAACACTCGTATACAAATGCATTGTAAACTTTACCGCCAAAAACATTTTAGGATAAAAAATATGATATTTTTCTTATTTCTGCTCAAAATATAGATTGTGGTATTCGTTAGAACCGCCTCATCGAGGCGGTTCTAACGTGTACCAACAATCTATATTTTAGAGCAGAAATAAGGAAAGTAAGGTTTACCCCTGAAAATCTAGTTTTACTATATAAAAGTGGGGTTCAAAGGGATCAAAATTGTATATAGGCGTGTTTTTGTGATGTAACAATAGGGGTTTTCTGTAAGTGCATTATGAGTTTGTTTGTTTGATTTGATCTTTAACGTCCCCGACAACACTGTAAAGGTCATTTTGGAGACTTTGCTTCCAATTTTGTGGGACTTTTACCCGACATTGAGATGAATTGACATCTCAAGCCCTGTCGCCAATTGAAACAAATAGGGTTTATAATCATGGACGGTCCGACTCGCACCGCTTTGCCTGGGCAGGCTTAGATCCTCTATCTTCTAAGCGGTTTACCAGTACTCGTGTGCGGTCGGTTTCAGCTCTGCTTGGATGCATCATGCAGCCCATCTATTTCATACGAGACCCTATGAGCGGGGGGGGGGGGGGGGGGCGGGGGGCTTGCTTCCCAGTAGTTAAGTATACAGGTTTTCTGTTAGCGCACGGAGAATGTAGATATTATATACTATTCAAAGTTTGATAGGGATCACTTTTTATATACCAAATTTTGCACTGAAAATTTAAAATTTCTTGACAGAATTTATACTCGGTATATTGATAAATATCTTAAGCAGAAACTCATGTGCAGTTCAGTACTCATAAAAATGCACACTTCTCACACTTCGTAAATGAATTCATGCACCCCCAAAATCTTGCCTAACACTGCTTTCCAGCAGACCAATGAAACATGTCAGTGTTCCTTTACCAAGCGTAAAAAAGGACTTCATTTGATTTGTGAAACACTAAAATGCCTAGGAGACAATTAGGAAACCGTCTGAGCCCCGAAGAAATGAATCGTGGCGTCGGAATGTTGGAATCCGGCGTCTCTCAACGTCGTGTTGCTGGGATTCTGAATATGTTTCAGAGCGTGGTTTCCCGAATGTGTAGTCAGTGTCTTACCCACGGAAATCCTTCACACTGACACGACGGGGTCGAGAAAGGGCTACAACTCAACGATAGGTCCGTTTCTTGTTGATTCAGTCTCGACGTCAACGGTTCCTGAACACTACGCGTTTGCTTAACGAGCTTAGGAACGGAACTGGAGTACGAATTTCTACACAAACTGTCAGAAACGGGCTCCACGAGTTCGGACTTAATGCCATGAGGCCTGCTGTACGTGTTCCGTTGACGAGACAGCACGCGCTAGACCGGTTGGACTTTGCCAGAACTCACGTCAGGTGGACGGTTCGTGACTTGACGCTAGTACTGTTTACTGAGGAGTCCAGATTCTGTCTAAACTTCACTTATAAACGTTAATTAGTGTGGCGAATGTCTAAAGAGCCATTAGATGACTTGAATGTGGCAGAGCATGATTGCTATGGAAAGAATCAGTCATGGTTTGGGCTGGGATAAGCATGAACGGTTAAACTGAATTGTGCGTCGTTGTAAACGGAACGTTAATGGCAATGAGGTACTGTAATGAGATTCTGGATGAGTTTGTCAGACCATATACAGATGCTTTCGGCCCGGTATTTATTCTGCTGGACGATAATGCCCGTCCCAACCGTGCCACCGTCACTGATTCCTATCTGGAACGTGAGACAATCGTTCGTATGGACTGGCCTGCTCGGTCACCGGACTTAAATCCGATTGAGCATACGCGGAACATGCTACAGCGTGCTGTTTCAGCCCGACCTGTGCATCCGAGGACTTTAAAGGAGCTCAAAGATGCATTGGTTGCTGAATGTAAGCTGATCCCACAAAAACGGATACAGACTCGGATTACGAGCATGCGCTGGCGATGTCGTACTGTAATTGACGCCCGTGGACGCCATACACGTTATTAGGCACGTTTGTCTAAACAAATTTGGAAATTTGTGAAAAATCAGTTGTCCAAATCCCTTCGTGTTACGGCAAATTTTGGGGGTGGCAAGACGGTTGCTGTTGTCACGCTTGAATGCAGTACAAGTTTACAATATTAATCACTAAGTTTTGTGAAGGATACGTTTTCTATCATTATGTATCAAATTTGGATTCAGCTGATTAATTCATCCAAACATTATTTTGCATTAAAAAAGTGATCCCTATCAAACTTTGAGTAGTATAGTATGAACAACATCGGGTCAAGTGAACCCTAAATAAGGTTAAAGCACGCGGACATTGCATTTGAACGTGATACAGGGCCCGAGATTATAAAAAAAAAATCATGCTCAGTTCAGCTTAGCATGACATTTATAATGCTCATGGTTATTAAAATACTCGTATATGCAGATGATGCCATTTCCTTGTTCATATCAACACATAAAAATTTGCCATGCTCATTAATCTTAAAATGCCAACAACCGTTGGCATTTTAATATTTGTGAGCATGAAAGGCAAATAGGAACTCATCTAGCACCTCTGTCTGCACTTTGGATTTGGCTTGCAACCTTCTGAGATTGAAAAGCTTCCCATCAAAGCGATACCTAATAGGTATGCCATTGTCACCATCCTAGAAAGTATCTGATCAAGGCAGAAATCATCATGCTGAACGATGTTGGGGCTAACACACAGCCTTGCTTGACTCCGTTTGTCACAGGGAATGGGTTTGAAGAATCCCAATCATTTCGAACCCGTGCAAGCGTGGTACCATCGTAGAACTGTCTCACCATTGCTATGAACTCAAATCACTAGTAAGTTGCACTGATGTACTTTTGTATGGGATACAGATTCAATAAAAGTCTAATGACTTTCTTCTGGATCCCGTTTGTATGTACTGTTTCTATATGTACTGTAATGAATTGTATTGTTTAAAGTATACAAATGAAATAAAAGTTTAAACTAACTTGATTGGACATCCTAAGTTCACCATGATCTTCCAAAGGCCCTCACGACTGACTGTGTCTAATGATTTCGTGAGGTCAACAAAGGCCATGTATAGTGGACTCGTGTACTAGGTCATTAATCATTGTAGACGCCGATTAGCTGCCACCGTACGATCAGGATCTGTGCTGATTGCTTAAAATATAGGGATTTAAAGGTTAAATGAAACAGTCATAGTCTCCGTTCGGGAAAATTTTCCATCCTAGACACAGAGACAATCCATACAACTGACATTGTTGTCAGCGCGTTGATTTGAATGCCTACATGTCAAAATAGCGCCCCCGCCCATCGGGGATTGGAGAAATAGATTTGCCGCCTGGATGATGCTTCCGCGCATAGCTGAAACTGACCACACATGAATACTGGTAAACCCCTTAGAAGGACTAAGCCTGTCCAGGAAAAGTGGACCGCTCCTTAAACCCTAGCGGTTTCACTGGGCGGAAGGGCTTCACATGACATCGGGTAAATGTACCACAAAATCGGAAACAACATTATCTAAATACTGTTGATGGGGACGTAAAACGTCAACACAAACAAAACATGTCACAAGGATGATTGAGTGAGGCAATGGTGTTGTGTATCTTGCGTCACTGGGGCGTCCAAATAAAATCGGCATACAGTTGCGCTAGGTGCTGTCATTGTAGAGGGAGCCGGCCTCGGTATCTCGGTCGGATGTGCGTCTGACTGGTGATCAGGAGGTGGGTTCGATACCTGCCGGGGTCGGCAGCATTCTCTCGTGGAGATTGATCATGAAATCTTTTCCACGGTCATTCTCTCCCTTCCGCTGATTCAAGAAGGGCAGTTGTCATTTTCTGGCGAAAGAATGAGCATTGTATTGGTTAACCGCTTACGTATGAGCCTGCCCAGGAAAAGAGTGGACAGGTAAAGTGACCGTCTCAAAAATGACCTAAATAGTGTTGACTGGGCCGTTAAACTCCAATACAAATGAACAAACAAACAAATGGTAGAGGGGGCATGTTGTTATTTCTTCAGTTTCTAAACTTCCATTCGTTTCTTCATTCTCTCATGTTCTTCCTTTCAAGTCTCTAAACTCTCCTCTGTCTCTTCTCCCTTTCTCTGGGAAACGACACAAAACGACGCATAAGGGTTGACGTGTCGTTAAACCGAAAACACAATCAACCAATCGCTGACTTGAAAAGGCTGTGTACAATGGCTGAGGCTTTTGATTATGAAAACAAGCCTATGCAAATGCAGTGTAATTACTAACCATGGAAAAAAACGAAATTTTTAAAATGAAAAATTGCGATATTTTCTGCGCTAAACACAGATTGTGGGTACTCGTTAGAACCGCCCCATTGAGGCGGTTCTAACGAGTACCCACTATCTATCTTTTAGAGCAGAAATAAGAAAAATAAGGTCTACCCCTGTGAACTCCAGTTTTTCTATATAAAAGTGGGGTTCAATGGGGTCAGAATTATATAGGCGTGTTTTCGTAGTGCCTGGCCTTTTAGACCTATTTTCTGTTTTCTAGGCGAAGCGGAATTTTGCACATCGGAGATAAAAAATGGCAGTTTACATCACGGATGTCTCCGTACTGAAGGGATCTCTTGTTCATATGCCTGCGATGATGGGTGTATCAGGAGGGATTCAGATATATTGTCCCTCACATGTAGGAATGCCACGTGGGATGCGGATCCGGATCTTCTGTGTACAGACTGTGAGTACACCTTTTCATAATGACATAAAGCTTTGTTATACTGCAAAGAAATTTCTAGGCTTTTGATCGGACAGCGCAAGCACTATAAGAATCTTAAATGGGTGTGAGGGGTGGATGGAAAAATCCGTCCCGAGGGTCACTGTCCGGCATCACGAGGCTTGTCGAGTGATGCCGGACAGTGATCCCGAGGGACGGATTTTTCTATCCACCCCTCACACCCATATAGGATTCTTTTTCTTGCATACCTTCCATTTTTAGCGCGGTGTTTAATGCTGCAGCCCCTTCGGTTACCGACGGCTGCCATATTGTGATGACACTACAGGAATGTTTAGTGACGTCACGTAACGTGCTATGACATCAACCTTAACGACGGTGCATACGAGGTCGCAATCAACCAGTGCATTTATCAAACACGCGTTTATATTCGATTTTGGGTCGGAACATTAGGATCAGAACATAAATTTCTATCCCAGGGTAAAATCACGGATTTCCTTGTCTGGTGTGCAAGGAAATTATTTTCCATATACCCTGTGAGCAAAAATATATACCCCTCTCGCGTTTGTATTCGCTGAATTGCGATGTCCGCCATCTTGGATGTACTGCAGTTGGTAAGAAATGTAAGCAAAATAATTTCATGCACCACAATAATTTCCGACCAATACAAATTTTTGATTGTTTTTTTTAGTCAAACAGTTCTTTATTTCATTGTTTTCCGTTATAAAACTCTCATTCTAAAACGACGTAAAGATTTTCCAAATGAGCACCGTGAGCAGACGGGCGCGTTTGATGACGTCACATATAAACATGTACTACTGATGACGTCCGCTACAAAATAATCCTTTGGAAAACATTGCAACATTGTACAAAATGTCGTCAAAAAGCTTTCCAGTATAACAAATTCGTTATTGGGATCATGAGATCATACATGTATTCCCCGCATGACAGCGATATTTGCCCTCGCCTAACGGCTCGGATAAATATCGCTCTCAGGCGGGGAATATGATCCCATGTCCCCCGTCAATATCATATTCAGTAGAACTTCGATAGCTCGAACACCGATGGCTCGTTTTGTCACAGTTGTTTCGAACTCGTTCTAAAGTCCCTAGAAAACATTACGATAACACACCCGTGCAACATAGTGCATTTTTTCAAATCTCCAAAATGGCTATTTTTCTGATGAAAATCCATGATATTTTTCTTATTAATACTGGAAACATAGGTTGTAGGGGCTCGTTAGAACCGCCTCGTTGAGGCGGTTCTAACGAGTACCCACAACCTATGTCTTGGAGCAAAAATAAGAAAAATAATGTATACCCCTTAAACCCCAGTTTTCTCTATATAAAGTGAGGTATAGGGGGGTCATCATGTCACGGACTTGTTCACGTGATGATTTTCTTGTTGTTATTCAGTCCGCATGAAGGCTTCCTAACTCATCAGTACAACATCTCCGAGAACACAAAAATCAAACAACCAGAGACTCTGAGATGAAATAACGGTGAGGACTAGTCAACAAGAAATAACTGAAATGCAGGAACAATGAAAATCAAGTTAGATTCCGATGGGTCCGACCAGAGACAGAGCATCAACCAATATTACATAAAATTAAATTTTAATTTAATTTAATTTTAAGTAAGCCTTTACGCGGGAACACTCACAATATCAATGGCTCGAACTACCCCTGTCTCAAACAGATTTTCGAGGTCTCAAAGGTGTTCGAGCCATTGAAGTTTGAGTGTATTTGAAGCCTCAGTTTTTCAGAACGTGAATAAAATAGGCACAAAAAATAATTAAGCATTCTTTGAAACATTCTCTTTAACCAAGCAATAAAATTTCGTAATTTTGACCCCCTTGAGCCCTCTTTTTATATAGTAAAACTGGGGTTTACAGGGTGTTTACAGGGGTAAACCTTATTTTCCTTATTTCTGCTCTAAAATATAGATTGTAGGTACTCGTTAGAACCGCCTCATCGAGACGGTTCTAACTTGTACCTACAATCTATACTTTGAGCAGAAATAAAAACAAATAACAATTTTTCATCTAAAATTATTCGTTTTTTTTCGGCGGTAGGGTTTACAATATATTTGTATAGGCTTGTTTTCTCTTCTAAATTAAATTTTCCAGCACACTATTCAGAATATACACAATTCACTACACATTTCGGTATCTGCTTTGCCAACATCTTGCCTTAGTAACTGCTTCACACCTACAATCCATCGAAAAGACTTAACCTCAGAATGGCTCGCCATTCTGCTTCCAGCTGTGGCATGTTCAAAGGTTGCGTGTCCCCAACGTCATGCGAACATGCGTGATATAATTTCTGACTTATAGCTAATTGACGTTATATTTTGGATATTTTTCGATGACACATCGAATTCACAATCAGTAAAAATAAAAAAAATCGTATCTTCACTGTTTGCAGTGTCGATGTCGATTTCGAATTCACTGGGAATCGAAAAGCATCTAAGAAACTCGTCTCCCGGGTTCTGCCCACAAATGCTCAATAGAACTAAGATAATAACGCGCTGCTGGCGTAGATAGTAAGTGTTGAGCCTTGCGACATGCGGTCTCGCATTCTGTTGTTGTGTTGGTTGGTTGATTTGAGGTTTAACGTCCCCGTCAACACTGTAAAGGTCATTTTGGAGACGTTGCTTCCAATTTTGTGGGACTTTTACCCGACATTGAGATGAAATGACATCTCAAACCATGTCGTCCAATGAAACCAATAGGGTTTATTAGCATGGACGGTCCGCCTCGCACCGCGGTTCCTGAACAGGCTTAGATCCTCTAAGCGGTTTACCAGTACTTTTGTGCGGGCCGGATTCAGCTCTGCGTGGAAGCATCATGCAGCCCATATATTTCTTCAAACCCCTATGGGCGGGGGCTATTCTGTTGTTGTGACAACCCTAAACCATGATGTGCCAAGAACGGGACAGCTAGCAGTGCAAAATAATGTTGCGATATTCCGCTGCTATTAGACGCTCAGGTAAAGTATGTAATCATCACGAAAACATGCCTATATATGTTATGACCCCCTTAAACCCCACTTTTATGTAGTAAAACTGTGGTTTACAGGGCTAAATCTTATTTTTCTTATTCCTGCTCTAAGATATAAATTGTGGGTACTCGTTAGAACCGCCTCGACGAGGCGGTTCTAACGAGTACCAACAATCTATATTTTGAGCAGAAATAAGAAAAAATATCACAATGTTTCATCCAAAAATCTTAGGTTTTTCGGTGGTAAAGTGTACAATGTACGAGTATTTGTATAGGCGTGTTTTCGTAATGTGAAATCGTATGATCAGCACCGACGCAGACCCTCACCATTATTCCTCCGTCACCCATTTGGTTATGGCCCAGAACGCAGCACTGGGCACGTCTATAGATTCGATATTGTTTGTACCAGTGACTTGATCTATGTTTGTTTGCCCAGCTAGTTGATTTCCACGATGAGGCATTGTCAGAGTAGTACAGTAAGTCGGTCTTACAAAACAGAAGTAGAAGCAATGATTAGGAATCGATACAATTAACCCACAGCTCCCATCAGATACACCAAAGGAAAAAAACACAATCATGAAACAACAGACCCCAATGGAAACATCAACAGCGCAAAGCAATGCAATGGACAGTTAATTTCCCACAAAATGGCCAATAGGCTATCCAAAATAAAATGATATAAGCGACAAAAACACCCAAAGACAAACCATAACAAAAATAAACCGCGACAGAAGAACCGCCTTGGAACGGTCAGCGGAAACGAATTCCACTGGGGACTTAAATCGATTTTACGTGGCCACAATCCTCGCCCTAACTTCCGTCGCGATTTAGACAAATAATTTGTTCAGTCCGCATGAAGGTCTCCTACCTCATCAGTGCAACATCTCCGTGAACACAAAAAATCAAATTACCACAGAGATGAAAAACAGTGAGGACTCGACAGCAAGAAACCACTGAAATACCGGAGCAAAAGAAAATCAACAGTTAGACTCCGATGAACTCAACCAGAGACAGATTATCAGGCACCAACCAACGTTACATTGAATTAGATCGCTCTAATTCAAAACTGTTTACATCCCCAAAACCGGTTCAGAGGATGTCAACGTATCTAAAATAACCTTGCAAATAATTTTCATAATTTACGCAAATTAGCTTTATTTAAAATCGAATTATATCACATTATACTTAACGGATTTTCCAATACAAACATGTCTTTAAAATCTAGAGGCAATATCCTTTTCAAATGTATCGGCTAGAAAAGTGTAATCATGTAAACGAACGTTTTCTAATTTTTGCACGCGCGTTTTACATGTATGCATATTAGAGGGGCCAAATTCTTATCACTTTACAAATTTAGTCTAGTGTCCTTCATTCCATACAAAATAATATCTGGAAGTTGTCTATTTTTGGTTTGAAAGCTAGCATTTTCAGACACTTATACGATCCCTTTTTCCATTGACACGTCACAAATATATTTCCTTACATCTCATATAAGCTGCTCTAAAAGGAAAGAAGGGGACAAACTTCACGCATCCAAGAAAGATGATTTCTTTTTTTAGATTTTTTGCTATGCGCCGTTACGCCAATGGTTATTATATATACGTTTATGATGTATTATATTAATAGGAATGAATTTCATTTTGTGGATTTTATCTTCATTCCTTATATTCCAACTCTGTCATCAAAATGTTAAAAATGCCACCAACATGGTAAATTTTAGGAATTCTTTCGAAAAGCATAAGACCGTATATTCAAGTAGAAGTTGCCATCTCTGTTAGAAACCCAAGAAAAAAAATCAAACAAACAAAAAAAAAAAAAAAAAAAAAGAAAAGAAAAGAAACGAAGTATTTAAATTACGTTTATTTGTCTTTTCACATTTACGTTTTCAATAGTTTTCCAGCATTTATTCTTGCATACATATTTATGCGCATGGCTGTTTGAAGTCTGTCAGTAGTAAGAGGGGCTAGTTTGGTCAGTAAAAATGAGGCAATTTTCGGAACCGGTTAGAACCGGTCGGGGTCGTTCAAGATCAGCGGTAATTACCGTGGAAGTGGAATTTCCGACAGCTATCAATCGATATCATAATGATGCAATACTACTTGCTGTTGTGAAAAGACTCGATATTAAACAACCAATCAAAACGCCTCGCAAGTATTAAACTACCTGTTTTCCGATACAGAATTTAAAAGACATCAGACAATCGATTCGACAGCACCTTATCCTTAAATTGGACAGGTAAGTTGTTAGCAGACGATACATATTCTTTTCTTTTTTGGTTTGGTCGCCATGAGGCGGGCAAACCGGGTATAATGACCAGATTGTAACTGTTCCATGGAGGGGCACGTGACGCGATCAACCAATCAGCTTTAACGTTAAACATCAAATCAAACAAACAAATAACGATGATGCAATACTATACTGCAATTACAGGAAACATCCTGTCTGAATAGCGAAACAGGCCGAAAAGCAAGCGTTTCAACTCCAACAATAAATATCTTAAGGGAAATGGATACACCTGGCATGTGTGGCAGTTAGTCTATCATTTTTACCGTATTTCGAAACACACCTATACACAAACATTGTCATTTGTTGGCCACGGAAAAAGAATTTTTAAAAAGAAAAATTGGAATATTTGCCTTTTTTGCTCAAAACATAGATTGCGGGGAGTCGACAGAAACGCCTCGACGAGGCGATTCTTTCGAGTACCCACAATCTAGTGTCTCAGAGCATGAATACGGAAATTAATGTATACCCCTGCAAACCCGAGCTTTACTATATAAAAGCGTAGATTATATTTTCTTGTCCTTTGGGATCATAGATTCCATTGTGGAATTTTGAAAATATCTGAGGGTCACTGATGAGGTCTAATTGACCGAAACTAACTAGTCTGGTCCAGAAAACATGTACACTCCATATTTTTCAGTTCCGTGGTGTATTCCGTGCTTCCAAATGATAGCCCTTTTATAGAACATATTTAACTTCACTACAACTGGTGTGTGGGAATGTGTGGCGGCGGTAAAACGTCTCCCTGCCCTACATCATAGTGTAGATTATATTTTCTTGTCCTTTGGGATCATTGATTCCATTGTGGAATTTTGAAAATATCTTAGGGTCACTGATAAGGCCTAATTGGCCGAAACTAGCTAGTCTGGCCCAGAAAACATGTGTACACCATGTTTTTCAGTTCTGTGGTGTATTCCTTGCTTCCAAAGGATAACCCTTTTACAGAACATATTAAAGGGGATCACAATTCTATAGGCATGATTTCGTGATGGAAATGGAAATACAACTTTAAGGACCTTATGGTTGCTACTCTGTTGGCTCTGTCCAACTGAAAAAGGGGTCTACTCTAACAGGGGAAGAATTT
This sequence comes from Lucinisca nassula, assembly GCA_963580285.1. Lineage (NCBI taxonomy): Eukaryota > Metazoa > Mollusca > Bivalvia > Lucinida > Lucinidae > Lucinisca > Lucinisca nassula. The sequence goes on from OY757022.1 coordinate 95,181,892, forward strand.
GCTCCCTAGGAGCAAATTCTTTCCTTTAAGAGTATACCCATTAGACATCCAAAGAGAAACTACTTTTGCAGTAGTAGCCCCACCCCCTTAAGGCGTATCTATTTCCCTTATGGGGAACTTATAACAGCCGCAGTCATTTTCGCAAAGTTTACGTCTTGCAATGTCATTATGGAGTAAGTCTATGGGGCCATGGAAACGAAAAACAACAGAACATAACTACTACTACTCACATAGTGTGGCTGGCTGCGGTAGCTCAGTCGGATGCAGTCTGACTGGTGATAAGGAAGACTCGGGTTCGATACCTACCGGGGTCGGCAACATTCTTTCGTGAAGATTGATCATGAAATCTTTTCTATGGTCATTCTCTCCCTTTCGCTGATTCACGAAGGGCAGGGGTCAGTTTTTGGCAACAGAATGTGCACTGAACTGGTAAACCGCTTACGGATAAGCCTGCTCAGGAAAAGCGTGGATAGGTACACTGACATGCCCAAACATGACCCAAATCAGTGTTGACTGGGCCGTTAAATACAAATAAACACAACTTGCAAAGTTTACTTCACACAGATAGGAACAGATTTATATATTCTGAACATCTTTCGGTGCGCTGATAGCTCTAATATTACGTATATGTAAATGTTGGAAAGACAAAAAAACGGTATTTTTTTCCTCATTTATAAAGATCGCTGGGTGTAACGGGCCTCCGTGGCCTAGTGGATAAGAGTACTGACTCTTAATCATTAGGTCTCTCAACGCTGTAGGTTTGAGCATGGCTCAGGTCACATAATGAGAAGTTCTGCAACGGAAGGTCAGGAGGTTTTTCATCGAGTACTCCAATTTTCGATCACCTCTGATTAACGATCGGCTTGATGTGAGTGAAATAATTTTGAAAGGATCGTAAAACCAAAACTTAACTAGAAATGTGTCAATACAACACAAACGGCCCGCCCAGGAGCCTAACTCACCCACCCCCACCCCTCCCCCCACCCCATCCTTAGGTCATTGGCATAGGTTGGTGTATGGCTGATTAAACCTTGGAAAAATAACTATCAACATACCAAATAGGAACTCAATCCATCAAATGGTTTGGAAAATATGAGCTCTTACAAACGTTAACATTCAACATTTCTAAGTCTGCAACCTTGACCTTAAGATCATGGGGCAGGGTGGGGTTATGGCTGAATGTAACTTTTGATCTGTATCTATGTTCATTCCAAATATGTAGCAAATCCATCACATGGTTCAGGAAATATGAAATCTCAAAAAGTATAATATAAACAATTTCTATGTCTGTGACCTTGACCTTGAGGTAAGGGGTGGGGGGTATGGCTCAATGAAACTTTGGACCTGCAACCATTGTCATACCAAATATGAAGCAAATCCATTATAAAGTTTGGAAAATATAAGCTATTAACATACTTAAATTTGAAAATTTCTATGTCTGCGACCTTGACCTTGAAGTCATAGGCATGGGTGGGGGTATTACTGAATAAAACTTTGGACCTGCATCTATCATCAAACCAAATATGAACCAAATGAATCATAAAAGTTCAAGTTCAACGTGTTACAAATACCTTAGCCTGAGTCTTCAACATTAAAATTTTTCTAAGTCTGTGACCTTGACCTTGTGGGGGTATTGCTGAATAAACCTTTGGAACTATATGTATCATCATACCGGTTATGAACCAAATTCATTGCACGGTTTGGAAAATATGAACTCAAGTTCTACCTGGCACAAATACCTTAACCTGGGTCTTAAACATTAAAAATTTCAAAGTCTATGACCTTGAGGTCATGGGTATGGATGGGGGTATTGCTGAATAAAACTTTTGACCTATATCTATCATCATCCTAAATATAAACCAAATCCATTGAATGGTTTTGAAAATATGAGCTCAAGTTCTGCCTGGTACAAATACCTTAACCTGGGTCTTAAACGTTAGAAATTTCTAAGTTTGTGACCTTGACCTTGAGGTCACGGGTATGGGTGGGGGCATTGCTGAATAAAACTTTGGACCTATATATATCATCATACTAAATATAAACCAAATCTATTGCATGGTTTGGAAAATATGAGCTAAAGTTCTACCTTGTACAAAAACCTTAACCTGAGTCTAACAGGATTACGTACGTACGAACGTGCACACTTTCGTACAGAAGGACGTACATTCGGACGCAAGTACGCACGTACGCACGTACTCACGGACGCACGTACGGAAAACTCTGTGCCCCCGGCATCATCCGATGCGGGGGCATAAAAAGATCCGCAGGGTGTGTAAAAACATTTCCATGTCTTTGCTACTAGAATTAACGTCAGTGCCAAGCTCGATATTTAGGGAGCGGAACAAAGTCATAACGTTGATGGGTCGTTGTTTATTGTTCTTGAGCCCAGCACAGATAGCAATAGTTTCTGTTAAAAAACTTCATGACTACTAAGTGACCTGCCACCAGTTACAGACTGAGTTGTTAAAAGATTTTTTGGCGCATTCGATGGGAACTATTGTATCTGATAAGCCGAGAGTGGTGTTCTTTATTTCCACTCAATACTTGACGTTTTACTAATCAGTTTCTTTTACAATTAAATTGTGATCCAGGACGATATACAAAAGGATTGCAAATTTCAGGTTTTTGCGGAGGTATCGCTTAAAGAAACTGCCGAGGTTTAAGATACAGTCTGATTCGCAGCACTTTGTCTGGGCAGGCTTAGATCTTCCTAGGCGGTTCAGCAATACTTCACAGTTCGGTCGATTTCAGCTCATGCAGTCCATAGGAGCTTGAATCATGAAAAAATTATAAAAAAAAAAAAAAAAAAACATTTTTTTTTTTTTTTTTTTTTTTTGGTACTATAATAGAGACAAGGGGGGAAACTTCGGCTCAATTTTTTGGGGGGTTACCTCATTTTACCCAGTGTATCTCTTTCGCAAATGCAGTTTTTTACCTGCTTATTATAAATTATACAAGTTAAATAAGTCCACTTTGCAAAAATAATCCGCCTCTGTCTGCCACTTGCAGGAAACATGTTTTTCTCGCATGGATTAACTCAGCAAAGCAAAATTCGGCATAAACGTGTGACAAAAATTTTCAGGTTTTCATCAATCACAACCGAACTAGTGATACGGGGGGAACTTTTTTCACTTTCACCCGTTGTCTTTCATTTAACTTTAGCTCGCTTTGCCAATTTGAATCCAAAAAGATGTACTCGCAGCTCTAAATATAGATTTTGCAACATTTGCTTCACTTTCCGCAGTGTTCTGTCAAGTATCGGTACAGGAACCCGGGCGCTTGCCATAATCGTGTTTAAAAAGAGGGACGTGCAGGACAGATATAATCCGGAACTTCGGAAACTACGTCCGGCAGTGGAGTTGTTACTGTTAAAATGTGTGTGAGAGCCTTGATTTCTCCTTTGATTTATTTGTTCAATGTAACATATTCTGCTAGGACTACGTATACACGTATTACGCAGATGGATGGTGTTTCTACGTATAATGGGCTGTGCTCTGGGAATATTGTATTGTATCGCTTTGCGGTCAACTTCCAATCAGCCGCTGTAACTTTTCTGACACATCGGCAGAAAAGGAAATAAAATGTTTACAAAAAAGCAGAAGACGGCCTTTGATCTGATAAAAACGCCCAACTGCCTTGTTTATGTCCAGGCTGGGACAGGCACAACCCAAGTTATCGAGGAGATTGCTAGAGAGCTGCGTATTGAAGGGAAATGTTTGTCAGTTTCTTGCACAACGGGTATCGTATAAAATCTATGTGTTTTTGGCAGAGTGCTAAAGAACGTGTGTACATGACGTTTGTTTGTTTGTTTGATTTGAGGTTTAACGTCCCCGTCAACACTGTTAAGGTCATTTTGGAGACGTTGCTTCCAATTTTGTGGGACTTTTACCCGACATTGAGATGAAATCACATCACAAGCCCTGTCGCCCAATGAAACCAATAGGGTTTATTAGCATGGACGGTCCGCCTCGCACTGCGGTTCCTGGACAGGCTTAGATCCTCTAAGCGGTTTACCAGTACTAGTGGGGGCCAGATTCAGCTCTGCGTGGAAGCATCATGCAGCCCATATATTTCTTCAAGCCCCTATGGGCGGGGGCCGCTGTGTACATGACGTCGTCACCTTATGTTTAAACGCTCGTTCCCGGTACACGGCGACGGTTAGCTAAGCATAAAAAAATAAATAAATAAATATGCAGCAGTGTTAAAGGCATTTATTCTGTAATGGTAGAACACACCGTGTGTCCATAATTGTTTTATTGCCCCCTGTGATATACTGACTATAGCAGATCAAAGGCGTCCCTTAAAAGGGTGATTAGTAGCTCTTGTTGAATCCCCTGACTGAGACACTTAAGGGGAAAATCAATAATGTACACCAGTCAACAGTAAGTAATTTATTGATTTTCCCCAAGGCGGCCCCTTACCTGTTGAAGACAGAGGACAGAACTTCAGAGAGCACTGAGGGCTACATAATATTATGTAATGAAATGATAGTCCTCAATAATCAAGAATAAATGCCTTTAAGCCAAACGGTTCAGAATTTTAGTTAAAAGAGATACGGCTATAGAAATAACTTGAAATTGTTTTACAAATTTGAATTCATAGTGGTCGGAATGACTGACGACCTTAAGCGTTTGTTCTAATATTGTTACCTAAATAACAATGGCTGTTTTGGTGCCAATAGGCCTGTGGGAATTTTCCTTCTTTTTTTTTCTTTGTGATATTTAGTGGAATCGAAGGAAAAAGCGTTTCAACATGTATTTTGTCTAATGTTTGCTGTTCTCTCTCTCTCTCTCTCTCTCTCTCTCTCTCTCTCTCTCTCTCTCTCTCTCTCTCTCAGATATTTGGATTAAATGTGTGGAGGTCTTAAGATTAAGTAGAGGGGTATGTAAATATTGTGTACTGTTCATTCCAGAGGTAGAAAGAACGGTGTACAGACCTAAACTGCACCAACCTGGCCGTAGGATTATAAAACTTTTTTTTCATGCTCAACTGATAGGGTATGAAATTTATCCGGCTCATAAATAAAAAAATGTAATGTGAAACACATAGAAAACAGTGTAGTTCATACTTACGTGAACGCATCGAGTCACATGATTTTCAGTGACATCAAGTGACGTCATGCTAAACCACGGTTCTCTACGGGCGTTGGTGAGGTCAACGCTGTCCCTCTCTTTGTAGTAAAATGGCGTGTAAATGTTTTTCAGTTTAAAACGTTTGCCCTATAAGCATTATTTTTCGCCCAGTGATGAGGAGCAAAAATGCAATTGTAAAAAATTAAACTTAATTTTTCTGCTTTTCATGAAAGTATGAACGACAGCGAGTCGCTAACAAAGTTTACTTACTTTGCACACAACCCACTGCGTTCATGCTAACCCACTGCGTTCGTGCTATCATGAACTGCAGAAAAATAATTTCATTTCTTAAGTGTTTGTTTTCTTTGCCTCATACTGCTGCCTCACTCTAGGGTTTATAAGCTATCTCATTATGTCAGTCATTGCAAAACACCCACATTGAGCCGGAGGTAATTTTGTTTTCAAAACCGTCTTCTGTAGCATGTTTTGTTATCCATGCAATTAGGGGAGCAGCTTCTCAGTTTCCCCTTAAATGTACATTTTTAACAGTCAGAATAACATGTCCTTATCAACTTTTAATGAAATGGACATTCAATTTGTCATCAAACTGCTGTCAAGTGTCAAAGAAAGCAGGTCATGAAATGTACATGCAATGGTTTTTATTTCATGCGTAGCACTTTACATGTAAACGGATGCTTTAGACACAAACTTTAGCGGCTCGGAGGTATGAGTATTAAAATACTGACATTTTGTTGTGTTACATTGGTGTGAATGTGCTTTATCGCTTATTAATTTCTGTATATTTGTGCAGTTCACAACGCATTCTTTAAAGTTTTCGGACCTGCCCATCGGGGCTTAAAGTAATAGGTGGGCTGCGTGACGCTTCCAAACAGAGCTGAAAGCGACCGCATGCGAGTACTGCTAAACCGCTCAGAGAATCTATGCCTGCCCGGGCAAAGCGGTGCGAGTCAGACCGCTCATGGTTATAAACGCTATTGGTTTCATTGGGCGACAGGGCCTGAGATGTCATTTCATCTCAATGTCGGGTAAAAGTCCCACAAAATGGATTCAACGTCTCCAAAATGACCTGTTGATGGGCACTTTAAACATCTAATCAAACAAATAAATTCCTTAAAGTGTTTGGGTGAGAAAAATAATTAATATTGCGGTCGTGGCTTCGGGCTCGTTTTCAGTGAATTAAAGTCTCATGCTCGACAAAATCCTACATGATACTTAACTAAACTGAAAACTTGCTTGAAAATTCCTTGTTTCGGCCTCAATCCCATCATACATTCTATTATTCAGTTCTTATCTAAGCAGGAAACGGCCCCGCCAATCGGGGCATGAAGAAATGATGCTTCCACGCAGAGCTGAAACCGACCCGCACACGAGTACTGGTAATCCGCTTAGAGCATCTAAGCCTGCCCAGGAAAAGCGGCGCGAGTCGGCCTGTCCATGTTAATTAACCCTATTGGTTCATTGGGCGGTAGGGCTTGAGATGTCATTTCATCTTAAAGTCTGGTAAAAGTCCCACAAAATTGGAAGCAGCGTCTCAGAATTACCTTTGCAGTGTTGACGGGGACGTTAAACCTCAAATCAAATAAACAAATCTAAGCAGGAACATTTATGAACTGTTAGTATTTAAATATAGCGAGCATTACAAATTTAACACTCGACTGAATTGAGCATGAAAAACGTTTTATAACCTTTTAATAGCCTGGTCGAGAAACACTAAGATTGGAATGCCGCTTTACTCAACAGCACCAAAATTAAATGTCCTATATATTGAAAAGTCCCCATTTCTCACTTACTTTCCAATACACTCTAGGCTAATACAAGTACTTTTTCAACAGATCTAAGCACTTCACAATCAAACCTTTCATAAAAGTCATCTATTTTAAGGCATTCAAGAGTTCTGCAACGGAAGGCCTGGTGTTTTTTTTTTTTTTTTTTTAATACCGGATCCTACGGTCTTCGACCACATGTGATTAACAATCGGCTCGATATGAGTGAAGTAAACTCGAAAGGACCGTAAAATGATCCCCGCTCCACCCCCCCCCCCAAAAAAAAAAAAAAATCAAGGTTGATATGCTCTAGCTTATTCTGACCTTTTTGTTTGCCGTGTTGTGGTGAATTGTGGTGCCTATTCAGATTAATACAAACTTGCTGAGCAGAAGAATTGAGCAGTGTTTTTTTTTCCCCAAGTCCCTACATCAATGGATTTGGCCGAATTCATAAATAAAAGCGTCCACTTCAGAAACTCGGGGATGAGAGAGCATGTGTGTGCTGCACTGTAGGGGTTTTGTGTTGGAAAAGGACCCAATGGGCCCAACCTAAGTAGTGCTTATTGTCATTTACTGGCCATTAGCGACCCAGGATCAAAATTTCAAAACATAAAAAGGAATATGTTGCAATAGGGAACAAATTGTTTCCATGCTGCATCATTTTGAACATTTACGTATTGGTGGCATTTTTAACAAGCTGGCTGTTTTTTTTTTTTTTTTTTTTTTTTTTGTTTTTTTATTTCTGTCCACACAAGCATGAGTGAAACTGTTTTCAAAATAACACAAAATGTCCACGATTTCAACAAAAAATACATTTCACTTTTTCTGAGTCCGGTAAGGAGATAACTACGGCTAATCCCTGCCTTCCTAAATTTAGCCACCCACCTAGCTCAGTGCCTCAGATGCTAAAGGTCCCAGGTTCGATCCCAAGCAGAGGTGACAAAATTTCGGCGTCAGAACACGTTCCATTGGCATCATAAATTTTGCAGGTATGAATATCATAAAGTGCATCGTCCTTCGAATCTGGACGTTAACTGGAGACCCCTGTGCAGGGAGAACCATCCCCTGTGCAGGTTAAAGAACCCTACCGTAATTACATGGTGACTGTGTACTCTTTCAGCCTTCAAAACTGGAGTATATGCAGTAAACATCGTCTGTGCCCCCTCTTGGGGTTTAGTTAAAAATTAAACAGCACCGGTCGTTCCGGTCGTTAGTTCATCGATAGAGTAGCCCGGAATCAGCAGAAAAACCAAGCTTCGCGACGATTGTTTTCTTGATCTTTTACATAAAGCGATGTAAAAGTAGTAAATTCTAAATTTAGAGCTGCAAATACATCATTTTGGATTCAAATTGGTCGAGAGAGGTTCATTTTAATGAAAGACATCAGTTGAAAGCGAAAAAAGTTTCCACCGTAACACTAGTTCGCTATTGATTGATGAAAACCTGAAAATTTTTGTCACACGTTTATGCCGAATTTTGCTTTGCTGAGTTAATTCATGCAAGAAAAACATGTTTCCTGCAAGTGACAGACAGAGGTGGATTATTGTTGCAAAGTGGACATATTTAACTTGTATATTTCGTAATAAGCAGGTGAAAAACTGCATTTGCGAAAAAGATACACTGGGTAAAATGAGGTAACCCCCCAAAAAAGGAGCCGAAGTTTCCCCCCTTGTCTCTAATATAGTACCAAAAAAAAAAAAAAAAAAAAATTTTTTTTTTTTTTTTTTTCATTTTTTTTTTTTTTTCATTTTTTTTTTCATGATTCAAGCCCCTATGTGCAGTCCAATATATTGCCCCAAGGTCTGATCGGCCCCCGTCCATCGGGGATTGAAGAAATAGATTTGGCTGCATGATGCTTCCACGCAGTGCTGATACCGGCCGCACATAAGTAGTGTTAAATCGCCTAGAAGTTCTAAGCCTGCCCAGGAAAAGTGGCTGGAGTCGGACCGTTCATGCATTTCAACCATTTAGTTTCATTGGGCGACAGGGCTTTAGAAGGAGTTTTATCTGCCCGTTTTATCTCAGTACTGAGTAAAAGTCCCACAAAATTGGAAGCAATGTCTCAAAAAAGACTCATACAGTGTTAACAGGGACGTTAACAACAAATGGAATAGATAACCAAGGCCCTATAGAAGGCCTGATGACTTAGGAAAAATCTTTTTATACGCCCGTTTGAAAAACAACAACAACAAAAAAAAAAACGGTCGTATTAAGTTATGGGGTTGGTGTCCGTCCGCCGTTCGTAAACTTTTTTTTCGTTTCCGTATAACTCCTACTATACAGTTTTCATCCGATCAAGCCTAAAATGTGTATGTAGTAAGGCTAAGATGTGAAGATGTGCCTTAAGTTTCGAGAATTACTGTTCACCAAATATTAACAGAGTTATGATCCTTTGAAAAATTCGGTTGACATTTTCGTTTGGTTAAGTTTTGTGCTATACATGTGTAAACCATATGTAAGTTACATTTAGTTTATACTTGCCATGGCGTTAAACAATTTACCACAGAATACTCATCACTACCTACCCTTCCTGATACCAAGGTCACAGACTTCGAAATTTTATATACACGTTTTGTATTAAAGTTTATTATTTTTATTCAAAAAATGCATTAAGTGGGATAATGATATCAGCTGGCTCAAATCAGTATGTAGACTGACAAGACCAAACCTATTGGATGCTTTTTGAAAGCAGCCAACTTGTTTCCAATAGCGAGGTTAATATTGTACTCCTAAGCAGACGATAGACTTAAGTACAGGTAAACCTGGTTCCCTGTTTATCTATACAAGCCTTGATCAACAACGGGCTTAAGTCAATCACAATTGAAACGTATATTCGTGTATTGTTAAAGACACATTTTTGTCAAGGTACAGTTAATAATCAGAGATGTAAAGCTCTCCTATTACAGTTTAAAAGAAAATTAATCCAACAAGTTCATGATTTAAAGGACAGTGGTAAAATATATCATTCGCCCCCGCCCATCGGGGCCTGGAGAATTCGGTTTGATGGTTCTTTCACGCAGAGCTGCCGACCCCACACGACCTTCCAGGCATATAAAAGCTATTGGAAGCAACGCCTCCGAAATGACCTATAAAGTGATGATGGGGATGTTAAAACTTGAATTAAACAATTATTTATATTTTATTGTGTGTTTCCAATCCTCACCAGTTCCAACCGTCAGGGGAACGACTGTACCATGTGGGCCTATATGAATACAGTTGTGTCGTCTGTTATCCATGTGGGCCTATATGTATATAATTGTGTCGTCTGTTATCCATTTAGGCCCCCGCCCATAGAGGCTTGAAAAATATATAGGCTGCATGATGCTTCCACGCAGAGCTGAACCCGGCCCGCACATTAGTACCGGTAAACTGCTTAGTGGATCTAAGCCTGTCCAGGAACCGCGGCGCGAGGCGGACCGTCCATGCTAATAAACCCTAATGGTTTCATTGGGCGACAGGGCTTGAGATGTCATTTCATCTCAGTGTCGGGTAGAAAGCCCGACAAAATTGGAAGCAACGTCTTCAAAATGACCTCTACAGTGTTGACGGGGACGTTAACCCCCAAATCAAACAAACAAAACTGTTATCCATTTATAGCGCATAGGAATTCCCATGGATTTTCCAGCATCTTGTCTAAATATAGACGATGACAATGGATGTAGAATTGATGACAACATTTTTTTTTTTTAGCAAACTTGTCCGCCTTTATATATCATTTTGCTCAAAATTTCACTGAGCAACCCACCACAAAATGTTACTCTTAAATTAGTTTAAACAATCGCGAAAAGGTTTTTATTGATTTGACTATACTGTCGTCTGCTAAATTGATATGCAGGTTTTTGATAAAGAATGTACTGGTTAAACTGGCTACTGGATTTATAAAGTACAGCAAAAAAGTGTACTTAAATGGGTAGACGATCATATCAAGGGCTGGAAGTTGAGAGGTAACCCAGGATAAAATCTGCCGGAAGAGTACAGCAATTACGCCACTTTAACTTAGTTATGGAAGCACCTTTTTTAGAGTCCGAATCATTTATAGCCATTCTCATTTGACCATTACGATAACACATCCGTGTGACATAGTGCAGTCTTTCATATCTCCGAAATACTACCTTTCCAATGAAAATTTAAGATATTTTGCTTATTTCTGTTCCAAGACATAGGTTGTGGGTACTCGTTTGAAGTGCGAGATTAACTAGAATTATGAAAATGTCGGATGTTTTTTTTGTTTTTTGTTTTGGTAGTAAACTTTTCATTATATTGCATAGATGTGCTTCCATTATGCTATTGATTTTGTAAATGAACAAGAAAAACACTTCAGTTTAGGTTCTTTTATTTATCAAAAAGCAGCATGGATATTATATACAATAAATACAATGGATAGTACACACATGATGTCAAATGTAATTAATGACCATTCTTTTAATATGAACAAGACAATGTATTTGTTTGTAAACTCTTCTTCATTCAATGTCACTGGTTTTAATCCAGGAATTGAATTTTTTCGGATAATACTTTCATTTTACAAAGTACTCTTTGTTCCGCTGCCTGCCTCTTGTTTTCAAGACCTTTTCAATTTTGTAAGATATTTTATCTGGATCAATGTCAAGAGGCAATAACTCGCTGCTATACCACGTTCCCTTTACTGCCTCACCCTGTAAGTCTTTTAGTCGATACACAGGCAGACCTCCTCTGTGGTATCTTTTCGAGACTTGAAATATTTCTCCTGAATACGTTTCATCATAGGCACGTGTAAAACACCTTTTAGATAGCTTATTCTCACATACTGGTTTATCTTAAACTTAAATGGTCTTTTCTTCGGTGTTTTAACTTGTTTTTGCGAATTCTGGGCAAAGTAGGTTGACAGACGAACTTGTTCTTCATTCTCTTGTTTCACATCAGCTGGTTCCATTCCAATGGTTCTATGGTAAGTTTTGTTATAGCTATCAGCAAGATCTTGTATGACGGGCAAATAGCTTAAATCATCTTTAAATGTAAAATAACGACTAAGCCTGGACTTTATCGTTAAAATAGCCCTTTCTGATGTAGAAGCTTTCGTTACATTCTGTATGGGAAAGTATATAACACCATCTTTCTTCATCAGATCCTGTTCCACTTTTGCGCGAAATTTTTGGCCTGAAAATGAGAAAACAAAATCGTTTGAACAATAATTCCTTGTAATGCGGGAAGCAAATATATATTTATCCCTAGTAAATTGCGAGAAAAAAAATTTACATTATAGAATACTGAACTCAAATGACTCAGTGTTACTTTTAAAACATGAATTTATATTCTTTTAGTTTGCCTTTAATGATAAAAACATCGCCCCGCCCATCGGGGATTGAAAAATATATGGGCTGCATGATGCTTCCACGCAGAGCTGAAACTGAACCGTACACGACTACTGGTAAACCGCTTAGAGGATCAAAGCCTGCCCAGGCAAAGCGGTACGAGTCGGCCCGTCCATGCTTATAAACCCTATTGGTTTCATTGGGCGACAGGGCTTGAGATGTTATTTCATCTCAGTGTCGGGTAAAATGCCTATAGAATTGGAAGCAACGTCTCCAAAATGACATTTACAGTGTTTACTGGGACGTTAGACCTCAAATCAAACAAACAAAAGAGAGAGAAAAAAAAACACGAAAATACCTTCCTACCTTTATCAGTTATGATCTTGTGTGGCGTTCGCCCATAGGTCTTGAATATGTCTTGAAAGGCACTCGCTACATCTTGTCCGGATTTCCCATTTAGTAGTCTGAGCCACACGTATTTTGAAAACGTGTCTATGACAAGGAGAATGTATTTGTAACCCTTGTTCCAGTCCTTGTATTTCACCATGTCTATCAAATCCGCCATCCAAAGATCATCTTTGCCCGCACTCACTATATGGTTCCTCTGGAAGCGTCTCCTGGCTGGTTTGTGGAGAGCGTAAGATTCTTGATTGCGGAGAAACTTTCGTATTTTGTACATGCCGATGTTAAACTTTCCTTCATTTTTTACGACCCTGTATAACTTTTGTGGGCCTGCAAAACTGGCAGGGTGCTTAGGATCATAATAAATTTCTTTTAAATAATTTTCCCACAATGCCATGTCTATTCTCACAACCGTATTCACTGTAAATGAAGTTATGTGTTAACTGTTTTTAATTAAATATGCTTTTATTCTTCATCAGAATCATTCTCATTGGTCGATTCCTCATCACTGTCTTCTTCATCAGTGTCTTCATCTTCGGAGACCTCTGTTTCAAAGAGATCTTCAAATGTTCCTTTGTTCTTATTCAGTATGCGACGGATTGCCGAGGAATGGCTTACTCCTTTGTCAGCCAGTGACTTAATGCTCCCAACAATCATTTTTTGGGTGGCGTTTTTAAACAGTGGAAACCAATAATGCTCAAGAAATAAACTATATTTCTGTAGAAATTTCCGCTCTTCGAATGGCTTGATGCGGTTTTCAGCCATTTCAGTAGCGCCTTCTTCATTTTCGCCCTCGTCTATGAACCTCTGATAGATGTTATCAAATTTGTCTTTGTATTCAGATTTGACATGTTTCCACAACAATAGAAACCCTTCGTTATCTTCTATACTGTCTTCATCATCACTGTCAGTCTCAGTGGATTCATCCATTTTTCTTCTTTTAGCCAGAGGTTCAGTATTCTCTGGACACCACCCTCGTTTCAGATGCCTTTGAACATCGTGGATGGAATCGAATAACAACCCACAATCGTCACAAGCATGGGTTTTATCTGCCATTATATTTGGAAACTGATTATGGTTTTCTACTTTTTTCTTCAATGTGATCCGTTTGGATGTCAGTGATAGAATGGTTAATGGTTTCGTCGCTTTTTATCAGTTTGTTTTCCTGAGTCTCTTCGATGTGATCCGCTTGAATGCCAGGTGAATAATGACCACTTGAATCGTGATGTTCACCTTTTATATGCGATTTTTAGTCATCTGCCCACCTAATATCGTATTTCAAACGCTGATTGGCTGGCGTAAAAGGTTTCAAATCTAACAAAAGAAATCCGTATGGGCGTTTGGTCGCTTTTTCAAATAATTTGATGAACTGGTCTGAATTGTTTGGGAACATCTGACGTGCCAACGTAAAAGTCATGGATTTGTCAACTGGGTTATCATATAAAATTATATAATGGCAGTTTCGTCTCTGCGTTGGGTCTTTGGTTGCACATAAACTCTGGTTGATTGAAATGATTGAGAGGGATCTATGATGAGAGCCTTCAGTGAATAAATCAGTAATTCGTTTGTCTTTTCCCGCTGTTGACATCATATCGTCCAATATGAACAAGTTGTTCTGTCTGGAATCGAAGTAATCATCATCGTCAAGGTCTTGCGGGATTCCCTGAATAAATTCTACTTTTGGGGTAACTGTAGCCTTGATAATATCGTACAGAGGCTGCCAACGTTTATACAGCCACACAATTCTCTGTATTTGAGGTTGAATTATATTGTTGTGATGTAGCAGATCTTTCACAAATGTCGTTTTGCCACATGCTGTAAAATATAAGAACATAATTTTGAAATAATACATGAAAATAGAAAACTGGAATTTTCATTGAATGTGCTGACTAAAAAACTGTAATATATATTTCAAAGCTCCAAATTTCAAACAATTTATTATAAAAATGCTAAAGAATACCTGTTGGACCGCTTATTATCATTGTGAACGGATGTTGCAGTACTGTGGTATTATTATTCTTCTGCTGCTGAAGGGGTTGTATGCCTCCCTGAGGCGGCGGCGGCGGCGGCGGTGGGATGCCTCCCGGCGGCTGCGGCGGATACGCTTCACTGCTCTGTGGACATGCTTCACTGCTCTGCGGATACGCTTGAATGATTTTGTCACCAAAATGTTTATTACGCCTGTGTCTTATCATCACGTCTCGCCTTGAAAATACTCCAGAGCAGTCTGGACAGAATGTCTGAGACATGTTGCTACTCTGAGAACTTATTTCAGAATGGCAATGTGTTTCATTCTTATGCTATAAAAATCATTTTTGCAAAAACACTTCTGTTTTGAAAGTCAAATCTCCGCAATCAAATCAAAGTGCGCATGTGCTAAAAATTATCTAAATACGCTGTTTTTAATACTATAAAATTATTCACATACTGATTGTTGTCATGTTCGGATGTATGAAAGATGATATTTATTAAATCATTGAGTGTTAAACAACATAAGGTGACTATTTACGACTAATCACAACGTGTTACATGTAACTTTTAAGTCTTGTCTTGTAAATGTAGTCTAGCCTGTTTTTTAATGTCTGCTAAAGTAGGTCAGTCATAATTTTGAAAAATTGAAAACAACTATGAACCTGTGATTCTTTTGATTATGCAATTTTTGTTTTGATTATCACAAACAGTTCATAATGTCTCATTTCAGACTACAAACCAAGAAGATGGTTTCCTGTATATGCGAAGAGTGTGGGGCAAGCTTCTCCAAATTGAGTCAGCTTCTCCAGCACAGAAGAATTGAAAATCACTGGAAGAAGTATACATGTTCCACATGCGAGAAAGTTTTCAACAGGAAAGACAATCATGACCGCCATATGCGTAAACATCAGAATGAAAACAATTACCATTGCCAAACATGTTCAAAAGTGTTCACCAGGATGGATGCACTGGAAAATCACTTACAGCAGCATACAAACCAAGTTGGTGGAGCAGTTAAAAGGCCAAGTGAAGACCATTGAGAAGGGGAGAAAAAGAGGAGAAAGGAGGAGCTAATAGGCGAAGCGGATCGATTCTACAATATACAGAATGTTAGCGAAAGAAAAATAGAAAAGTTCAACACCAGTGCCTCATATTACAAGATATCAGTCAATGATCTAGATGTTAGAGGACTTCCTGAGATTTTGAGGGCACTGAAGAAATTATTTCAGTCAATAATTGACACTATTGCTAAAGGCCTACCCTCCAACGATCTGGTGAGGATTTCGATGGATAATCCGGAACTCGATTACCCTATAGTTCTACCGTTTATTAGGCGACATGAACTGACAGTAGATAGAATTGCCACAACCCCTGTCACTTCTGTAAACATATTCACACAGATAATGAAGAAGACTGGACTCATTGCAAACAATGTAACTGCAAATTTGTTAATCAGACTTGCTATGAACTCCATTTGAAAGAAACAGAATTTGGTAATTCGACTTGCAAAGCATGTTATAGATGTCGAGAATGCAATCAGTTGATCAATAAGTCAAAACAAAAAGCAGATCATATCTGTGGAGAAATATATTGTAAAATTTGTAAGGGTTACTTTGCGGGAGATCATCTCTGCTACAAGACTGCTGAAGAAGAAAACCAACCAACTTCAAAGAAAAAAACAAGTGAATTCCCTAAAATATATCTTTTTCGATTTCGAGTGTCGGGCCGATGATCAGATTCATTGCGATAATTATAGACCAAACAAAAACAACAAATGTTCCAACTGTGGAAAATCTACATGTGGGACATTTGCGCATGTTCCAAATTTATGTGTTGTACACAAAGTATGCGATTTTTGTCTTGACAAACCCATCAAACAATCGTCTAAATGTGACCATTGTGGACTGAACGAACGCGTCTTTTCTGGTCCTGATACAACCAGTTTGTTTTGTAAGTGGCTGTTTGCCGAACAAAATGTCGGCGCAACAGTGATATGCCACAGTTTTAAAGGGTATGATAGTTATCCCATTTTAAATTATTTGCACGATAATGGTATCCTTCCTGAGGTTATTACGACAGGTTCAAAATACATGTCCATTAAAGTGCCCGCTTGCAAGCTTCGGTTCATAGATTCTTTAAATTTCATCCCCATGGCATTAGCAGATATGCCTAAAGCTTTTGGTGAAACAGAACTGATCAAAGGTTTCTTTCCACATCTGTACAATCGTGCAGAAAACCAAGCATCAGTCTTGAATCAGTTGCCAGATATTTCATTCTACAATCCAGATGGTATGAAACCAGAGATCAGAAAAAAGTTCTTGGAATGGTATGAACAGCATCAAATGGACCCATTTCATTTTTCAAGAAGAATTGCTACGATACTGCGGATCTGATGTAGACATATTAAGAAGGTGTTGTCTCAGATTTCGGTCATTGTTTATGGAACTGACAAAGAAAGAAGCCACAGATGGCATCGACCCATTTAAGAAGTGCATTACCATTGCATCCGCTTGCAACCTGGTATTTAAAAAGAATTTCCTTGAAAATGAAACCATTGGTATCGTACCACACCATGGATATCGACCTCACGACATGCAGTCAATTATGGCATATCAGTGGCTCTATTACTTGGCCCACGATAAGAATCTGAACATACAACATGGCAGAAACACGGGAGAAAAACATATTGGGCCATACAAAGTGGATGGTTATCATGAGTCTGAGGATGAATATACTGTGTATGAATTTCATGGCTGCTTTTGGCACGGCTGTCCAGACTGTTTCTCAAGAACTACCTTTAATCCAGTGGTCCAGTTAAGTATGGCAGATTTATATGCTCAAACCGTTGAAAAAAGGCTTTATCTCGAATCAGAAGGATATTGTTACGTATGCATTTGGGAGTGTGAGTTCAAAAAAGAACTAGAAAACAACAATGCTATGAAACGTTACATCCAGTCTCTTGATCTTGTCACACCTTTAGCTCCAAGGGATGCCTTTTACGGTGGTCGAACCGAAGCGTTCAAATTATACGAAGAAGCTGACCCCTGGAAAACAATCATATATTATGATGTAACATCTCTTTACCCTTTCATCAATAAAACTGGCAAAATTCCTCTCGGACATCCAGAAATCATCACAGAGAATTTCGATTCTATCGACAATTATGAAGGTTTGATCAAGTGTAAAATATTGCCACCGAAAGGTCTATATATTCCTGTTCTGCCAACTAAATGTAACGGAAAACTTATGTTCAGCCTCTGTCGATCTGGTTGTGAAACTTATCAACAGACTGACTGTTATCATCTCGATAACGAACGTGCTTTTGTGGGAACGTGGGTCACAGATGAAGTCAAAGAAGCAATTTCCCAAGGGTATAAGATCATGAATGTCTACGAAGTTTGGCATTTTTCAAACATATCACAATACAATCCTTGCACCAAAACAGGCGGAGTTTTTACTGAATATGTTAATACCTTTCTCAAAGTGAAACAAGAAGCTAGTGGCTGGCCTGACTGGTGTAAAGACGAAAAAAAAAATACATACAACAGTACTTTGAAAGAGAGGGCATTTTCTTAGACTATAGCAAAATAGAAGAAAACCCAGGTTTAAGATCTCTATCAAAACTGATGCTCAATTCGTTCTGGGGAAAGTTTGGGCAAAGATCCAACTTAATGCAAACTACTTACACTGACGATCCCGAGCAATTTTTTGACATGATGACATCCGATCAACAAGAGATAAAAAATGTTCGCTTTGTTAGCAATGAAGCTGTTCAACTGGACTGGATTCACAACAATGATTTTGTGGAGGCCTCATCGCGAACCAATGTGGTGATAGCTGCCTATACCACAGCGCAAGCTAGACTCAAGCTGTTTAGCTACTTAATAAAAATCAAAAATGAGTTCCTTTAAGAGCAATGAAAACATTCATAAGAAAGAAGATGGGTCATACTACGTAGTTTCGGCTAATAAAGCCTCATCAGTGACCCTGTAATGATCCGGCAAAGAAAGCCAGAGGAAACATACTGCAATTTTGCGAATTTCGAATAGGCAGTCGATTCAAAGTAGAAGTAAAACAAAGATCAGGAATTGATACAATTAACTTACTCCATCCATAAAAGACACCAAAGGGAAAGAAATACAAACATTAAGCGACCAGACCATAATGGAAACCTAAACAAAGGAAGGCCATATGGACAGTTACTTTCCCACAAAATGGCAATATGGCCATCCAAAATTAAAAGACACAAGTGATACACACAGTAAGTATCAAACAACAACATAAATAAATCGCCACAATCGTGGATGGTTATCATGAGTCTGAGGATGAATATACTGTGTATTAAGACTGATATACTGTGTATTAAGACTGATATTAACTTAAGACTGATATAAATCAAAATGGGGTCCTTGGGCGACGTGTTTGCTACTGTGACACTGATTCCATTATATTCACAAGCTCTCCCAGTTTATGGGAACCCAAGTTAGGCGATTATCTAGGTGATTTGACAGACGAAGCACCAGGAAATACTATACTTAAATTTGTCACTGGAGGTCCAAAGAATTATGCATATACTTTAGAAAAACCTAACAAAAATGATCAAACGTCCATTGGTAAAGTTCGGGGAATCACTTTAAACTATAAGAACATGCTAGATATAAATTTTGACACCGTTTCAAACATGGTCAAAAGCAACAGAGCAGAAGATTGTATTTCAGTAGTTAACAACAATAAAATATGTCGTTCAAATGGAGTTCTCATAACAAGAACTGAAGCAAAAGACTACAGAATTGTATTTGACAAAAGAATTATCAAGGACCATTATATGACATACCCGTATGGAATGCAATAAAATGGCTATGTCGAACTATATGGTATTTTAAATTGTTTGAATGCATTGTATGATATGTATACATGTACTATTGTATTCGTGTGTTCAGATTTGTGTAAATAAAACATGAAATTCACCACTTGTTTCTTTAATTTTCAACTTATAATAATCCCTCCTCCGTCAATCAGCTTTAAAGAAGCCTATAGAAAAAAATTTAGTTCAGATTCTTGAATAAGACCTGCATTACATTGTATTACAGTCACACAGCATAATATAACAATTTCTTTTCATCATATTCGAACATTTTAGAACAGCATCGATCATGAAATGGTACAATCAGATCCAGAACCCTACCAATGATAGCACAAGGGAAAGAAGTTAAAATATAAAATAATCTCACCACAATGGAAACGTCAAAGTAGAAGTAAAACAAAGATCAGGAATCGATATAAATTAATTTACTCCACCCATCTGTCTGACTGGTGAAAAACTTATGTATAGCGGAAAGCCAAAAGGACAGTTACTTTCCCACAGAATGGCAAAAAGGCTGTCCAAAATGAAAATATATTAGCAATACATACATGCAATGGCAGACTATAACTAAAATAAACCATGCCAGACAAACCACTTTGGAACAGTCAGTAAAAAGTAGTTTTTAAATGGGAACTTAAATTGATTTTTGATCAGACAGGTCTAAACATGTGGTGTTGTGCCGTGTGGCGGCCGTAAAACGTCTCCCCGTACATCAACCATAGTGCAGTTTATATTTTACTTTTGGTCCTTTGAGATCAGCGTGAATATTCTGAGAAATCAGAAATAAATTATTGGTTTAGACTCATATTCTAGACAGGTTTTTAATTATTTGGACCCCATTTTGATTTATATCAGTCTTTGAATCGACTGCCTATTCGAAATTCGCAAAATTGCAGTATGTTTCCTCTGGCTTTCTTTGCCGGATCATTACAGGGTCACTGATGAGGCTTTATTAGCCGAAACTACGTAGTTTGACCCATCTTCTTTCTTATGAATGTTTTCATTGCTCTTAAAGGAACTCATTTTTGATTTTTATTTGTTGCGAAATATTGCATCATCTTTCCTCGATTACATTCTAAATATAAGCCATTGTATACTGCCATATACTGCCGGTGACCTTGATCGACCCCGACCGGTCCCGACCGGTTCGAACCGGTTCCGAAAATTGCCTCATTTTTACTGGCCAAACTAGCCCCTCTTACTACTTCTGTCAAATGGACCGAAAGCCGTGCTCAAAGAGCAAAAACCAAGTTCAAATAATAAAATTCGCGTGCTGTTTGAACATGGATTTTGAGCTTTTGATATCACAAGACTGGCCTTACTTTGTTTACTTTACGCTGAGCGACGTAACGATATCGCCCTGAACGCAGCGTTTTAGGGTTCTATGATGACGTCGGATGGTTACTGCGTAACAACGTCATTGTAAGCAACATTCTGAACTGGCCGCCATGTTGGTTCAACGGTCGCAGTTGAAGAGTTTATATGGATTTTAAATGGAGCTTTGGGGCGTTTTCGTCAAATTTACCTACCGGAATATAAGTTATGCAAGAACAACGATCATCCATGGTTGTTTCACTGCATTAACATTTGCCGGATCCCTCGGAAGATATTTGAACATTCGGCCTGGTGGCCTCATGTTCAAAGAGCTTCCTCGGGACCCGGCGAATATTAATGCATATTGTTTGGTCCCTATAATCGAACGCTGTTGACGTCACTTCATATCATCACGTGAACAAGTCCGTGAAATGAAGACCCCCCTATACCCCACTTTATATAGAGAAAACTGGGGTTTACGGGGGTATACATTATTTTTCTTATTTTTGCTCCAAGACATAGGTTGTGGGCACTCGTTAGAACCGCCTCATTGAGGCGGTTCTAACGAGCACCCACAACCTATGTTTGCAGTATTTATTAGAAAAATATCACGGATTTTCATCAGAAAAATGGCCATTTTGGAGATGTGATAAAATGCACTATGTCGCACGGGTGTGTTATCGTAATGTACAATGGCGTAACTCGCGGCTAGTAAACATGATCTTTGACTTTATGTTACAACCTGTCGCTATGTGAAATAGTCTGAGATTCTTGCTCTTGGAATTTATCGAAGTATTATAAGAATCTTATATGGGTGTGAGGGGTGGATTGAAAAATCCGTCCCGAGGGACACTGTCTGGCATCACGAGGCTTGCCGAGTGATGCCGGACAGTGATCCCGAGGGACGGATTTTTCTATCCACCCCTCACACCCATATTGGATTCTTTTTCTTGCATACCTTCCATATTTATTGCGAATTTTTAATGTTGCTGTCACTTCGGTTACCGACGTCCGCAATTTTGTGATGACACAACAGGAATGTTTAGTGACGTCACGCATGACGACGCCGCGCATGAGGTTTTAATCAACCAGTGCGTTTATCAAACACGCGATTATATTCGATTTGGGGTCGGAACACCAGGGTCAGAACATAAATTTATATCCCAGGGTAAAATCACGGATTTCCTTGTCTGGTGTGCAAGAAAAAACTTATACATGTATTTCAACAAATCAAATCGCTCGAAATGTACATAATGATGTAGTATTGGAATTATATTTCAGGTAAACTATGCAACAGCATCATCCCTAACGGATGGGTACATACTGTTTACTGCTACGGCTACGCTGATTGTACTTACGACTGTCAGCCTGACTATATGTATGAAAAGAACGAAAATATCTCGACTGTGACATGTTCTGAAACTGGAGAGTGGGTTCCATCCAACCCAACAACGTTTACAAATACCAGCGAGTTATGCATAGGTATGTTTAACGCTATAGAGGCGACGTTGTTGAATGGTTTAACCTTTATCCGCTGAATAATTAATTTAGCCACACCCATTTCTTACTTTGAGCCAATCAGATTACTTGATGTAATTTATTCGTAGAAATTCTCAAAATGAATGTCAAACAGTGGTTAGTGCATTTGCCTCTGATGCTAGAGGTCCCGGGTTCGATCCCCGACAGCGGCGATAAAATTTCGGTGTCCGAACACGCTCCATTGGCATCATTTGCAGGGATGAATGTCATAAAGTGCACCGTCCTTCGGATCGGGACGTTAACTGGAGGCCCCCTGTGCAGGGAGAACCATCCCCTGTGCAGGTTAAAGATCCCTACCGTAATTAAATGATTTGTAGGCTTTCATCCTGCAAAACCTGGAGTGTATGTAATATACACCTGCAGTAATGGTCAAATGTGCCGACGCAGTATCAGAAGATAGATAGATAGATTGAACAGTGAAGATCCTGATCAGATGGCTTCTTCAGAAGCTATCTGATCTGGATCTACATTGTTTGCAAAAGTAGGGGTTGTCGTGATCAGTTGTCGTGATCGGCGGGATAAGGGTTAAGCATTTGACTTTATGTTTAAGGGCGTGGGTTTGGGTCAGGCAGACGTCAGTGATTTAAAAAAAGCGGACTGCGTCCATTGTTTATCGAGCAGTGTTCAGATTTACGCGGGAACGTTAAAGGGTACGATATTCTTTAGCTCGCTAATATTGCTTTCATCTCTTATATTGTTGATACGATACTATTTACTTAACCCAAATTGTTGATATGTTTGCAGTGAGACGCTGTAACTCATACATTCCGAACGGAAATCTTTCAACCAATTGCACAGCAGAAGTCGGAAGTGATTGCAAAGTTCAATGCAATGACGGTTTCTACACCAACGTATCTGAAATCTACTGTCAGGGAAATTCATATGGCACGATAGATTACATAACACAGTGGAATAAAGAGCCACATACCCTGTGCACTAGTAAGTACCTAAACATGTTTTTAAAGAACATTACGATTACGATACAACGCCCGTGTGACATAGTACTTTATTTCACATCTCCAAAATTGCCACTTATCTGAAGAAAATCCATGATATTTTTCTTATTTTTACTGCAAACATAGGCTGTGGGTGCTCGTTAGAACCGCCTCAATGAAGCGGTTCTAACGAGTACCCACAACCTATGTCTTTGAGCATAAATGAGAATAATAATGTATACCCCCATAAACCCCAGTTTTCTCTATATAAAATGGGTTTAGGGGATGTTCCTTTCACGGACTTGTTCACGTGATGAGATATCGGAATGACTCATAAATAATTATCACAAGGATATCTATCTATATATCTATCTTCTTTTACTGAGTCGGTCATATCTGGCCATTACCTCAGTTGATTGGGTGGCTAAATTTAGAATTTAGCTGAAAAAAAAGAGAGAGGCACTGGATGCGTCCTTAAAACTATTTACAATCTGCATAACAGAGGTATCCTAAAACGCAAACCTCTGAGTCCCAATCTTACACTGTGCGGGCTTTGAGCTCTTCTGCGGACTTGGCATTCACCGCAGAGGAGGGAAGACTATTCCATTGGGGAATAGTTCTAGGAAAGAACGAGTTCTTCAGGGCATCACTATTCACCATATTTGCATTATTTGCTGGCTCCCAGCTTGCACATTGTCAATATTGGAAAAACAGGTAACCAGACCCCCCCTGACCTTTTACCAACACTGTTTTTCCAACACTGATAACCTTCAGACTAGGAACCAGCAGATAATGCAAATAAGGTGAATAGGACTGGTATCTACGATATTGTGAGTCATTTACTTTTGATGCCCTTGTTTGGGTCGACACTTTTACAGGGGTCAAGTACCTATCTTTATCAATAGACACTGAATCAGAGTGTATCTTGTAGAAGAAGGTTAAAGAGGACTGCTCACGACGGGCCTCCAGGGACGGCCACTCTAGCTCATTAAGCATGTCACCGACGCTACTTCTATTTCGCCATCGCCTACAGGTCCATCGAGCAGCTTTCCTCTGCACCTTCTCCACCTGCTGAGTCTGAGTTTTAACATAGGGATGCCAAATGGGTGATGCATATTCAAGTTGAGGGCGAACCAATGTTTTATATGCAACATCCTTTGTCTGCCTAGGTGCAAAAGCCAAGTTTCGTCTTAGGAATCCTAAAGTCCTAGTTGCTTTAGATGTAATCTCTGAGATATGTTGACCCCAATCAAGATCGTCAGTGATGCTGATACCAAGATATTTTGCGGATTGAACATGCTCCAAAATTTGCTGGTGAAGAGTATAGTTAAACTTAATTTGCTTGTCCGGAGGGTGTCGTGACACCCTCATTGAGTGACATTTGGCCACATTGAACTTCATTTGCCAATCGGCCTCCCACTGTGCAAGTTGATCCAGGTCATCTTGTAAAATAAGACAGTCAGAAGGAGAATATATGTTCCTATACAGGACACAATCATCAGCAAACAAACGGACCGATGACCTGATATTATCGGGGAGATCATTAATGATATCCCTTTGCATGACAGTGTGTGATTTCTGTGTAAAACACTGCTGTCTGACCCCAGGGTTTTCTGTCAATCAATGCGTTACATTCGTTACGAAAACACGTCTATACATATACATTGTAAACTTTATCGCGGAAAAAAAAATCAAATTTTAAGCAGAAATTTGTGATATTTTTCTTATTTCTGTTCAAAATATAGATTGAGGGTATTCGTTAGAACTGCCTCATCGAGGCGGTTCTAACGAGTACCCACAATCTATGCGGTTCTAACGAGTACCCACAATCTATATTTTGAGCAAAAATAAGAAAAACAAGGGTTACCTTCTGAAAGCCCCAGTTATACTATATAAAAGTGGGGTTCAAGGTGGTCAAATTATATAGATTTTCTGTTACATGTTATGTTACCCATGCGATTAGGGAAGCACGTCCCTGTTTTTCCCTTTGTGCATTTTTAACAGCCACGATGTAATGCCATTGATAATTATTTAATGAAATAATGAAATGGACATTCAGTGTGTCAACAAAGTGCTGTCGAGTGTCTAGGAAAGAATCTCATAAAATACACATGCGATTTTTATTTCAAATGTATCACTACATGTAAAAGAATGTATTGAGAATGAAGTTGTGTAGCTCACTGAAAAACGTTTAACAGCTTTCTTTAGAAGGTAAGAGTTATAAAGGCTCTATCTCTTTTGCCATGTTACATTTGTGGAAAAAGAGCCATTTTGCTTTCTGTATTCTTGGGAAGTATGATGACAATGGTTTTGTAAGCATTTTACCACTCACAGCACAACCTTTAAAGTAGGTGGACGAGAAAATAATCGATGATGAGGTTGAGACATCGACAAGGAAATCGCAGGCTCATTTTCAGTTTATTTTTTTTAAGTCTCATGTTCGGCATAGCTTGGCATGAGATTTAAATGAACTGAAAACTGTCTGAGATTTCCTTGTCTCGGTCTCAACCCCATCACAGATCATTACGCAAACACGCCTTTACAAATACATTGCCACCTTTATCGCCGAAAAAATGAAAAATTTTAAGATGAAAAATTGTGATATTTTTATTATTTCTGCTCTAAAATATAGATTTTGGGTACTCGTTACAACCGCCTCGATGCTCAAAATATAGATTGTGGGCACTCGTTAGAACCGCCTCGATGCTCAAAATATAGATTGTGGGCACTCGTTAGAACCGCCTCCTCGAGGCGGTTCAAACGAGTACCCACAATCTATATTTTTGAGCAGAAATAAGAAAAATAAGGTATACCCCCGGAAACCCCAGTTTTACTACATAAAAGTGGGGTTCAAGGGGGTCAAAATTATATAGGTGTGTTTTCGTGATGTTCTTAAAGTCACATTTGAGGACGAGTTACTGATCACACAGGCGATCTGCAAAGGCTCTGGCAAGACTGCGCATACGCGAAGTCTCTTCAGAACCTTTGCTACTATCAGACATCTAGGAGAGACATTGTGCACGAATTCATGCATATAGTCCTACTGGTCAACTGAGCCTTGTCTGGTTGCTTATGCGGTTAGTGCCATTTTCCCGTGAGCTAGCTCGATTTTCTTATATAGAATCCCGTAGAAAAAGAAATTCCCGTTTTCTATCAAGTGTAATTTTTCGTTCAAAAACATTTCACCCACTGCAGCTAGACTGCTACGTTAAGGGCAAATATGAAGAAATTTAAACAAAAATGCACGACCCGCAGAAAAAGCGACCGACTGTGGTCGGTTGATTTTCTAAGAGTGCCCTAAAATCACCGTGTCATTCTGTCAGTCTGTCTGTCCGTCCGTAACCCGTTTGTGAAAATTGGTGATAGTGACTTAACCGATTGGAATATTTAAATAATTTTTGGCATACTGATAGATAGCAATGAGATCTAACAAATAAACTTGCGAAATATTACATTCCATTTAGTATAGCCTCGCCGAGGCGAAAAATGTGAAAATTTTCGAACTGCTTCTCCTCGGAAACAGTTAAGCCGATTGAAGTCAAATTTCATATGGAGCCTCTATTGGATGGGTAAAACCAAAATTTGCTCATGGGGTCCAGATCACATGACCAAAATGGCCGCCAAGCCATATATGGTAAAAACCCTTCAAAAATAGTCTTTTCCAGAACCACTGGGCAGATTTCCACGAAACTTGATAAATAGCATCTGGGACGTAGGCCCATCATAAAGTGCTAAAATGGTGACCCTGGGTTGACCTTGACATTCTTTGTGCCTATGTCAAACATTGACACATATGCTTTTGTATTGGAAAAGTAAGAATGCATTTTATCCTGCAAACGATTCAGAATACAGTACTGAAGTATAAGATATATTTTTGCTCCTTACGATAAGGCGCATTTATTGGGGGAACCGTTTTAGGTCCAGGTCACATGACCAAAGTGGCCGCCGTACCCATATATGGTAACACTCATAAAGCTAAAAGCATCCGGCGGGTCGTGCACTTCAGCTAAAGCACTGGTTCTTAGTATTAAACAGGGTGGAAGTGGGCACAAAGAGGGCATTTTATATTTTATTGAAAATTACATGAAAATATTCCCATTCGCTCTAAAGTTATGCTCATTTATATCTGATACATACCTATTTTCCTCTAAGAGTACCCTCCCTTGAATTTTCTATCATTTAGACCCACGATGTAACATTCTGTGATGTCATAGTAGATTTAAACGTTTTGTTAGTATTTTAAACTAACATGTCTTCCATTTCGTAGTTGCCTGATACGTTTATCTCATGCCCTTTGATTTACTGTGTATGTTGTTCATAATTTTGGAGGTATATGAGAAGTTTGATTTCGAAATTCGGACTTCAATTAAAATAAATATAGTATTTCTCTAAAATGTATAAAACTCTCATTTTATTCAAAATTTCCTTAAGACTACTTAAGGTTAGTGTTTTACATGCCTTTTAAGCATATAAGTAAGTTCTGTATGTCATTTTATCTAATAAAAACAAAGAAACTGGAATTAAAATGAGGTTTGCAATTGAAATTAGGCTCAAAATGGTTTAGCATATCAGCTGAGATCAGCTCCAATAATACAAATAGGTGATAAAACATTTCCTGGGGACTATAAAACACAAAATATTTCTAAATTAAAAATTTTCAAAATTTTCATGTGTATCTATGCCATCACAGAATACCTCATGAATTTCAGTGAGGCAGTTCTGTTTCAAATAAAATTTCACACTTACTTGTATACTAATGAAGATTTTTCGGTTTCCGCCCTTCGATTCCTTGAATTAGTGTCTTTTTAAACTTCATATATGACCTTTAAATACATCCTAAATGGCATAAGCAAACAGCACATAAAAGATGCTTATGAAGTGTCCCAGTAACACCGAGCTGTTTTATCTGTAATGTGTTCTTTGTTTGCATGTAAAAAGCATAACCCTTTCCCTACAAACTCACTGGAAATGCCACAATATGTTATAGAACTAGCTAAAACGCTCCTATGAGAAGAATTCTTTTGACGTAATTACCACATAACACAGGGAAACAAATTAACATGAAACTATAAGAAACATACCACTATCTCAGCATTTCATACTTATTTCCGCAGCCCGCAGTGTCAAGAGACGTAGATCATATCATTTTGTATAAAATCGATATGCTATGGGCTAATCGGATCGGAAATCTCGTTGTCATGGCAACCTATAGCTCCCATAGGCTTATAGTAGGAAAACTTTTAAAAAATTTTCTTATCTGAAACCATCAGGTCCAGAGCTTAGATATTTAGTATGTAGGAACGTTAAGTAGTAAACTACATAAATATGTTCTAGAAATATGTACATTTATCCTGCCAACCATGCCCCTTGGTTCCAAATTGGCCACGCATCGGGACTCATGATCGCCAATTACTTATAAAGGGAATTTTTCATATTTTTTTCTCTGAAACCACAAGGCACAGAACTTAGATATTAAGTGTGAAGCCATGGCAAGTGGTCACGTACAAAAGTCCTGTCAAACATGCCCTGTGGTCAAAGTTGCCCTCGCTCTGGGGCTCATTAGCTCACATAAACTCATAATGAAAAAACTTCAGAGATCTTCTTCTCTGAAACCACGAGGTCCAGAGCTTACATATTTAGTATGAAGCAACGTCGAGAAGTCTCCTACATAAATCCTGTCGACCATGCTCTAGGGTCCATATAGGCCATAGCCCACGGCTCATTATCTCCAATAGACTTATAATGGGAAAAACTTAAAAAATCTTCTCCTCTAAAACCATAAGGCCCAGAGCTTAGATATTAAGTCTGAGGAAATGTCTTGTGGTCACCTACATAAATCCTGTCCACCATGCTCCTTGGGTTCAAATTCGCCACGCCCGGGTCTCAATAGCACCCATGGACTTATAACAGAAAAGTAGAAGTGAAGGCAAAGATCAGAAATCGATAAAATTAACCCATATCTCCCATCAGAGATACCAAAGGGAAAAAACACAAACATGAATTAACTAGACCCTAATGGAAACACCGAAAGCGAAAAGCCAAAAGAATAGTCACTTTCCCACAAAAAAATAGCCAATTGGCTATCCAAAACAAAAAGTATAAGCGACACACACACTAACCTTTATGCATGGAATAAATTTATCAATCTTATCGCCGAATACGTCGGCTTTCGTAAACTTCTCGTGAATTTTCGGCATCGCGTGAATTGCGACCCATTTACCGACCTCTATGTGTTGAATAACAATATTGCCATGTTCGGGAGAGAGCGAAGATAAATCGATTGAAGCCCCCCCCCCCCCCCCCAAAGCCCCCACCCCCAGTTGAATTCGTTCCACTGACCGTTCCAAGGCGGTTCTTCTGTCGCGGTTTATTATTGTTATGGTTTGCCTTTGAGTGTGTGAATCGCTTATATTCTTTGTTTTGGATAGCCAATTGGCCATTTTGTTAGAAAGTGACTGTCCTTTAGGATGTTCGATTCTGGTGTTTCCATTAGGGTCTAGTCAATTCATGTTTTTGTTTCTGTCCCTTTGGTTTTTCTGATGGGAGCTGTGGGTTAATTATATCGATTCCTGATCTTTGCCTTCACTTATATTTTCCATACTTTCAGCTCTGCGATGTAGTTCTTGTTTCCAAAGGATAAACATTTTAGAGAACATGTTCAAGTGATCAACTGCATAAATCCTACTTTATCAGTTACCCCCTATATATATTGCATTGTAACGCATTGACCTGATAAAGATATGCTATCGCAGGTCAAGTGAGCTTTATTACGTCAATGTGAAATTGCAATTTTATGAATGAACTGGACTACTGGCAAAATGACAAAAATGTTATTGTAACTGGGAAAAAATGGAAACATTACTTGAAACAAAATACCATAGAAAAACTATGGTCAGCTGATAATAAATATATCGAGCGCCAGAATGCTGGGACGCACTGCGGACCATCAATAATTGATCATAAATTGCTAATTTAAGAGTGTACAATGTGATAAACTGATAAATAGAATACCAAATTCGTATTATTTGATATCAAGTTTATCAGGCTCGGCTGCGAGAACGCATGTAGAATCGCTCGGCAAGCCCCGCGATTCTACAAGCGTTCTCGAAGCTTTGCCTGATAAACTTGATATCAAAAGACACGAACCTGGTATTCTCTATAACCATGCCCCTAGAGTCCGAATTGGCAACGCCCCTGGGCTCATTAACTCCCATAAACTTATAATGGAACACATTTTTCGTCACTGAAATCATAAGGGCCAGAGCTCAGATATTTAGTACGAAGCAACGGTAAGTGGTCAGCTACATAAATCCTGCTAACAATGCCCCTAGGGTCAGAATTGGTCAAGACATGAGGCTCATTAGCAACATAGACTTATAATGGAAAAAACTTAAACATTTTCTTCTCCAAACCATAAGGCCCAGAGCTTAGATATTAAGTATGTAGCAGCTTTCAGTGGTCATCTATATTAATCCCGCCAACTTTGCCTCTGGGGTCCAAACTGGCCATGATCCAGGGCTCATTAGCTTCCGTAGACTTATAATGGGAAAGACATAAAATATCTTCTCCTCTGAAACCATCAGTCCCAGAGATAAGATATTTAGTATACAGCTTCTTAAGTGGTAACCAACATAAGTCCTGCCAACCATGTCTCTGGGGCCCGAATTGGCCACGCTCCAGGGCTCATTAGTTTTTTACAGATTTATGATGTGGACAACTTCAAACATTTTCCCCTGAAACCATAAGGTCCAGAGCTTAGATATTTAGTATGTAGCAACTTAAAGTGGTCACCTATGTAATCACGGTAACCATGCCTCTGGTGTCCAAACTTGCCACGCCCCAGGACTCCTTAGCTTCCATAGACCTATAATGGGAAAAACTTCAAAAATTTTCTTCTCTGAAACCTTAAATATTTGGAATGAAGCAACTTCACCTATATAAATCCTGCCAAAATGTCCCTAGGGACAAAACTGGCCACGGCCCTGGGCATATTAGCGCCAAAGACTTATAATGGGAAAACCACAATGCCCAGAGCTTGGATATTTAGAATGAAGCAAAGTCAAGTGGTCAGCTTAATAAATCCTGTCAACCATGCCTCTAAATTGGCCATGCCCCAGGGTTGATTAGCTTCTTTAGACTTGATGGGAGCTGCGGGTTAATTGTATCGAGTCCTGACCATTGCCTTCACTTCTAAAACGGTTCCCCCAATAAATGCGCCTTATCGTAAGGAGCAAAAATATAGCTTTTACTTTAGTTCTGTATTCTGAATCGTTTGCAGGATAAAATGTATTCTCACTTTTCCAATACAAAAGCATATGTGTCAAAGTTTTTCCTAGGCACAAAGAAGGTCAAGGTCAACCCAGGGTCACCATTTTAGCAATTTGATGGGCCTACGTCCCAGATGCTATTTATTAAGTTTCGTGGAAATCTGCCCAGTGGTTCTGGAGAAGACTATTTTTGAAGGGTATTTACCATATATGGCTTGGCGGCCATTTTGGTCATGTGACCTAGACCCCATGAGCAAATTTTGGTTTCCCCCATCCCATAGAGGCTCCATATGAACTTTGACTTCAATCGGCCCAACGGTTTCCGAGGAGAAGCAGTTCGAAAATTTTCACATTTTTCGCCTCGGCGAGGCTATACTAAATGGAATGTAATATTTCGCAAGTTCATTGGTTAGATCTCATTGATATCTATCAGTATGCCAAAAATTGTTTAATTATTCCAAGCGATTAAGTCACTATCACCAATTTTCACAAACGGGTTACTGACGGACAGACAGACATGCCATATATGGCTCGGCGGCCATTTTGGTCATGTGACCTGGACCCCATGAGCAAATTTTGGTTTCCCCCTTCCCATAGAGGCTCCATATGAAATTTGACTTCAATCGGCCCAACTGTTTCCGAGGAGAAGCAGTTCGAAAATTTTCACATGTTTCGCCTCGGCCAGGCTATACTAAATGGAATGTAATATTTCGCAAGTTCATTGGTTAGATCTCATTGATATCTATCAGTTTGCCAAAAATTGTTTAAATATTCCAAGCGGTTAAGTCACTATCACCAATTTTCACAAACGGGTTACGGACGGACAGACTGACAGAATGACAGAATGACACGGTGATTTTAGGGCACTCTAGAAAATCAACCGACTTCAGTCTGTCGCTTTTCTGCGGGTCGTGCAATTACAGACCTCTCTTCAGCCAAAAGCCGTTGTTTATAGACCTTCGTACCACCAAGTTCTTGCTGAAGAGAACATAGTGGGGCCGTCAAATAACGACACTGTTTTCGGCCTTTAGGAGGCCTTCATGCGGACTGAACAAATTATTTGTCTTAATCGCGACGGAAGTAAGGGCGAGGATTGTGGCCACGTAAAATCGATTTAACCCCCCCCCCCCCCATCCATTGAAATTCGTTTCCGCTGACCGTTTCAATGCGGCTCTTCTGTCGCGGTTTATTTTTGCTATGGTTTGTCTTTGGTTGTTTGTGTCGCTTGTGTTATTTTATTTTGGAGAGCCAATTGCCCATTTTGTGGGAAAGTAACTGTCCTTTGGCTTTCCGCAGTTGATGTTTCCATTGGGGTCTGTTGTTTCGTGTTTGTGTTTCTTTCCCTTCGTTGTCTCTGATGGGAGCTGTGGGTTAATTGCATCGATTCCTGATCATTGCCTCCACTTTTATTTTGTCTGCCGGAGCCGAAACATACCTCCAATGATTTGTTGTAGTTAGAACCCAGTGGAAAAAAGGGTGTCTGTAGTGTTTTAATCCATTTTAATTCAGCTTCGAATTCATGTCGTTTGATAATTTTAAATCTAGGTATAGAATTTATATGTTAGTATGTTTTTTCCCACTGGTTGTATAGAAATAACATTTACTGAATGACCTGTACCTTTAGACGGTATAGGAAAGTGTCATTTTTACGCTTACTCATTTTACGATAGTGCTCATTAGATCTAGTTTTTAATATACGCTTATTTTGCCCACCGTAGTGTATTCCACAATTTGCAGCGCGTCAGGTTATAATGTATATTAAATCCGTAGACTCGAGGACGAGATCACGTCAGAAAAGCGTCCACCGTTTACAGATAAGAAACGGTAGACGCAGTGCATAAATGCGAATAACACCTTCACCGAATGCCTTCCACTTCTTTTGAAGTACACAAATCATTTTAGCTGACCACGGGCTCGTTATATATCCCACCACACGATAGTGGTGGGGTATTTTGATATGCCTTCGAGTTTCCGTCCGTCTGCACCATTTCAGATCGATTACTTCAGATCGGGTAATTTTTCATTGACTTTTTTTTTTCAAATTTTGCATACACATTTATATCGGCGGTGTATGGTATAAGATTGTTAATGGGCAAAATCTATTAACATTTGACAGAGTTATGACCCTTGTCAGTTCAAGTGGTTTTTAGCTCACCAGAGCCGACGGCTCAGGGGGGGGGGGGCGGGGTTATAGGATGGCAGGCCTCCGTCGTCCGTCGTCGTCTGTCGTCAGTCATCATCCACACTTTCAAACTGCAATATCTTGGCAACCTGCAGGCTGATTTCAATCAAACTTCATGTGGTGTACACTGGATGGGGGTACAATGGCATCAAATGCTGGGACGCCGGCAAACAGTGTAAACCCAGACCAGAAATCAAATAACCCAGCGTCTTCTCATGGTATACACTGTTTGCGTGAAATACACGAATCTAAGGATTAACCAATTGTAGGCAGGAAACCCATAACATGTACCTTGGCAAACAGTGCAGGCCCAGATCAGACGCCTAAAAACGCGGCGTCTGATCAGGACTTGCACTATATGCTAATAGAATTTTCCGTCAAAAATTGAATAAAAACGAAACGACAGGCCTGACACCCCTTATATGACAAATGGACTTGTTCAACATATCGCAATGGAAGAGACCACTAGTAAACTATGGTAAAACCAAAGCAGTCTGAGTCTTCATTCAGGACCATTTTCATAGAATACACAGAGAGAATAGACCCATTAAGGGAATGGATACACCTGGCAGGTTTTCCCGCCATTTTTCAAAGGGAGACAACTTTCGGGACTCCATATTCGCTTTTCTATGAGCCCTGTCCCACTGAAAAAGGGGTCTACTCTTAAAGGAAAGAATTTGCTCCTCAGGAGCAAATTCTTTCCTTTAAGAGTTGACCTCTAGAATTTGCTCTTCAGTAGCAAATTCTTTCCTTTAAGAGTTGACCTCTGTTGGCATTGGAGACAAAAATACTTTTGCAGGAGTTACGTCCCCTGAAAGTGTTCCAATTCCTCTTAATTCAGTCAGTGATTTGATTTTTCTCCTACAATAGATAGCGAGCAGTGCCAATATGAACGGATACCACACGGATATTTAGACCCATCGTGCCCGAGAAATCCTGGTGATACATGCTCCTACACATGCTATGCGGGTTATGGAGGTGCAGAACAATCGAGCGAGCACAATGTCACATGTACGTCGTTCTCTGTGTGGAATAAACAATTATCATCGCTTTGTGAAAGTAAGTACTCCCATGACTTATCAGAGTGCCATAGCTGAAACAGCATATGAAACCATCACAAAAGCACGCCTATATAATTTTGACACCCTTAAACCACACTTTTATACAGTAAAACTGGGGTTTACAGGGGTATACATTATATTTTATTTCTGCTCAAAAACGTAGATTGTGGGCACTCGTTAGAACCGCCTCGCCTCGGCGAGGCGGTTCTAACGAGTTCCCACGATTTATTTTTTGAGCAGAAATATGAAAAATGTCAGAATTTTTCATCTGAAAATTTTCATTTCTTTGGTAGTAAAATTTTCAATGTGTTTTCGTAAAGTGTGTTTCAAAGAGAGAACAAGTGAACCAACATATTATTAGTTATTTTGTTTCTTGACGGGGAGCCTGAGAACGATGTTTGCCCTATCTGTAAGGCGAGTTTCTCGCCACATGTGATTGGCCCCCGCCCATCGGGGCTTGGAGAAATATAATGGGCTACATGGTGCTTCCACGAATAGCTGAAACCAACCTCGCATGAGTTCAGGTTTTGTTTTTGTTGATGCTTTATGTCCCCGTTAGTACAATTCAGGTCCTTTTTGAGACGTTGCTTTCAATTTTGTGGGACTTATACTCGACATTGAGATGAAATTAAATCTCAAGCTCAGCTTTGCCATGCCACTTCATACAAAGTCGGGCAAAGTCTCCAAAAGACCTAAAATTGTGTTGACTGGGATGTAAATTCTTAATTCAAACAAACCGGCAAAATCACCAGCTGTGCAGTGATTCCAAGATGGAGAGGAGAGAGAGAGAGAGAGAGAGAGAGAATTTGCATTCATTTTTAGCCCATTTGAGCCAAAGGTTTATAGTGAGCTTTTGTGGCCGCTGGATCTTGACCCTCGTCGTGCGTCGTCCGTCGTGTCAACATTTTACTTAAAAGGCATCTCCTAAACCGGTGAACGGATATTCAAATAATTTTACAGAAATTTTTCTTATGTGACCTTCTACCAAAATTGCCTATTATATATGGTTTCGCTCCACTGAACAAGATGGCCGCCAGGGCTAAATAGAAAAGAGAAAAACCTTAAAAGTCGATCTCCTCCTGGACCCCTGGCCAAATTTCAAAATAATTTCACAAGAATATTCCTTGGGTGACCACAATTGCCCAAACCGTTCCAGTCGAATGAACAAAATGGCCACAGGAGCTTAAAATAGAAAAAAAAACCTCTAAAAGTCTTCTCATCTGCCAACAATTTACTTAAAAAACATCCCCTAAACCGGTGAACAGATTTTGAAAAAAATTACAGGACTGCTTTGTAGGGGCCCCTCTACCAAAATTGCCTAAATAGTTCCGCTCCGCTGAACAAAATGGCCACCAGAGCTGAAAACAGAAATCGATATCTCCTCCAAGACCATTTGCCCAATTTCAAAATAACTTCACATGAATATTTATTGACTGACCCTCTACCCAAATCACTAAATTCGTTCCGCTCAGAAGAACAAGATGGCCGCCAGAGCTATAAATAGTAAAAAGGAAAACAAAGAAAAAACAAAACAAAAAAAAAACAACCTTTAAACGTCTTCTCGTCTGTAAACAATACTTAACCTTTAGCATGCTGAGATTTATTTAATACTCCTTCTTCAGAGGGGGTACCCATATTTCGGCGGCCATAATTGCCTTATACCTGAACCGATTCTGCTCATACTTTGACATATTGTAGGAAAGATATATTCTGCTTTTTCTACCGGAAGTATTATGGGTCACATGACTTCCAAATATGGCGGTCACGTGATCTGACCGGGAACCGTTTAAGATACGAAAAAAAAAAAAAACTACAAGACAATAGCGCTGTGTCACTGTGTGTGCTTTGTAGGATAAAAACGACAGCTTGTGTAGCTACCTATATTATGGCTTCATACTTAGCATCGTAGATATTTATATGGATTGGGTCTAGTATGCACAAAATTGTGATGAAACACGTAAGGGGGCCTTTTGAATAATAGAATTGAAGGCAATGATCAGGAATCGATACAATCAACCTACAGCTCCCATCAGTTTGTTTGTTTGATTTGAGGTTTAACGTCCGCGTCAACACTGTATAGTCATTTTGGAGACGTTGCTTCCAATTTTGTGGGACTTTTACCCGACATTGAGATGAAATGACATCCCAAGCCCTGTCGCCCAATGAAACCAATAGGGTTTATTAGCATGGACGGTCCGCCTCGCACCGCGGTTCCTGGACAGGCTTAGATCCTCTAAGCGGTTTATCAGTACTAGTGTGCGGGCCGGATTCAGCTCTGCGTGGAAGCATCATGCAGCCCATATATTTCTTCACCCATCAGAGATACCAAAGGGAAAGAAGCACAAACATGATACAACTAGACGCTAATAGAAACACCAATAGTGGAAAGCCAAAAGGGCGGTTACTTTCCCACAAAATTACCAACTGGCTACCCAAAACAAAACAATACAAGCGATACACACACTCAAAGACAAACTATAACAATAATAAAACGGGACAGAAGAACCGCATTGGAACGGTCAGTAAAACTCAAACTGGCATCTGAAAAATCGTCAATTTTAACGTCATTTCCGGGTATAAAATCCAACAGCCGGTTAATTGGGTAAACGTTTTACCTTGTGAGAAATATGCATCCCTCCTGCGTGGAACAACCTCATCTGATGGAGTGTAATTGCTTTCTTATGAGCGTGATGAATTGGACTTCCCCCTTGGGCGAATAAATGCGCCTTCAGCACATCTCCTCATAAACCGGGGAACGGATTTCGAAATAATTTGACAGGAAATTTCCTTCAGTGACCCTCTACCCAAACTGCCTATGATTCCGCTACCTTTATCAAAATGGCCGCCAGGGCTAAAAATCGAAAACCTTAAAACGATAAATCCTCAAAGGCCACTGGCTCAATATTTCAAATTAAATAATTTCACATGAATAACTATTGGGTGACCCTCTACCAAAATTGCTCAAACCATTGTGCTCAGATGATCGGATGAACACGGTGCTCAGATGATCGGATAAACAAGATGCCCGCCAGAGCTAAAAATAAGAAAAACCTTTAAACGTCTTCTCGTCTGTAAACAATTTATTTAAAAGACATCTCCTTCTAAACCGGTGAACGGATTTTGAAATAATTTGACAGGAATGTTCCGTGAGTGACCCTCTACCGAAAATGCCTATGAAATCGCTCCTCTTATCAAAATTGCAGCTGGACCTAAAAATCGAAAATCCTTAAAACGATATTTCCTCAAAGACCACTTGCTCAATTTAAAAATAATTTCACATTAATATTCCTTGGGTAACCCTCTACCAAAATTGCTCAAGCCGTTATGCTCGGATGATCGGATAAACAAGATGGCCACCAGAGCTAAAAAAAACGTCAGAAGGTCTTCTCGTCTGTCAGGAATTTTCTTAAAAGACATCTGCTCCTTAAACGGTGATCAGATTTTGAAATAATTTCAAAGGAATGTTTCTTGGGTAACACTCTATAATAATTGCTCAAATCATTTTTGCTCAGACAAACAAGATTGCTACCAGAGCTAAAAATAGAAAACTTTTAAACGACTTCTCTCCCTTAACCAATGGTTGGATTTTGAAATAATTTCCCATGAATGCTCTTTCCACGACCGTCTTCAAAATTGCTCAGGCCGTTCTGTTCCGATGAACAAGATGGCCGGCAGAGCTGAAAAAAGAAAAACAGTTAAACGACTTCTCCCCCTTATCTATTGGACGGATTTTAAAATAATTTCACAGGAACCTCCCTTTGGTGATCCTCTCCCTAATTAACTTATTAATAAACTGTTCCGCTTAGATGAATAAAATGGCCATCAGAGCGTAAAAAATAAAACAAAAATACCTTTAAACGCCGCCATCTCCTTAACCAGTGGCCGGATTTTGAAATAATTTCGAAGGAATGTTCCCTGGTTGACCCTCTACAATAATTTCCCAAACCATTGTGCTCAGAGTAACAAGATAGCAGCCAGAGCTAAAAATACAAAAGCTTTAAACGACTTCTCCTACTTAACCTATAGATGGATTTTGAAATGATTTCTCATGAATGTTCCTTGCACGACCCTCTTCAAATTTCTGCTCCGATGAACACGATGGCCACCAGAGCTATAATAAACAAAAACAAATCCTTCACTTAACTAGTGGACGGATTTTGATATACTTTCACAGGAATGTTCCTTGGATGACCCTCTCTCAAAGTTGCTCAAACGGTTCCGCTTAGATGAAGACGATTGCCACCAGAGCTAAAATTGAGAGAAAAAAAAAACCTTAAAACATCTTCTTGTCCGTCAACAATTTACTTAAAAGACATCTCATCCAAGGCCCAATTTCAAAATAATTCCAAAGGAATATTCCTTGGGTTACATTCTTCCAAAAGTTGTTCATAACGTTGCACTTAGATGAGCAAGATGGCCACCAGAACTAAAAAAAGACGTTAAATGTCTTTTCTTCTCTCAGCAATTTACCTAAAAAACATTCCACAGGAATTTCCTTGGGCGACCCTCTTTCAAAATTTGTTCAAAACGTTGCACATAGATGAGCAAGATGGCCACCAGAGCTAAAAATAAGAATTAACCTTAATGGCTTTTCGTCTGTCAGCAAGTTACTTAAAAGATATCTGCTCCTAAACCGGCGAACAGATTTTGAAATAATTTCAAAATAATGTTCCTTGGGTGACCCTCTACAATAATTGCTCAAACCATTTTGCTCAGATGAACAAGATAGCCACCAGAGCTAAACATAGAAAAGCTTTAAACGACTTCTCCTACTTAACCAATGGATGGATTTTGAAATCATTTCTCATGAATGTTCCTTGCACGACCCTCTACAAATTTTCTGCTCCGAATAATCGAAAAAGACATCTCCTCCAAGGCCCAATTGCAAAATAATTCCAAAGGAATATTCCTTTGGTGACCCTCTACCATAAATTGTTCAACCCGTTCCACTTAGATGAACAAGATGGCAACCAGAGCTAAATAGAAAAAAAAATCAAAGGTGTGCTCGTCTGTAAACAATTTACTTAAAAGATATTTGCTCCTAAACCGGTGAACGGATTTTGAAATAATTTCAAAGGAATTTTCCTTGGGTAACCCTCTAAAATAATTGCTCAACTCATTGTGCTCAGATGAACACGATAGCCGCCAAAGTTAAAATAGAAAAGCTTTAAACGACTTCTCCTACTTAACCAATGAATGGATTTTGAAATGATTTCTCATGAATGTTCGTTGCACGACCCTCTACAAAATCTTGCTCCGATGAACAAGCTGGCCACCAAAGCTAAAATAGTAAAAACCTTTAAACGACTTCACATCCTTAACCTGTGGACAGATTTTTGGACGGGTTTTAAAAAAAAAATCCGTCCTTTAAAATAGCGATGTCCGGGCGGGCGGGCGTCCTGCGGGCGGGCGTCGTCCCAGGTTTACCTTTTGGTTAACCTTTTGTAAAAGTGATATTTTTCATCTATTCTGTAGCAGATTGTTTTAATATCAGGACTGATGCATTAGTGGAGGTACCGCTTTCATGTTTTATCCATAAATGGCGCAAAAGACTAAAATTTTGGCGGAAATTGTCATTTTTCAACCTTGTGTTTTTCAGGTTTACCTTTTGGTTAACCTTTTTTCAAATGCCAGTGTAGTGGATAGAGTGCTGGACTACGAATCCTATTGTTGACTATAAATCTGAGGGGCATGAGTTCAAACCCCGGTGGAGACATTTTTTTTTGTTGTTGTTGTTCTTTTTTTTTTCTTTCTTTTTTCATTTTTTTTCTTTATTTTTCTTTTCTTCTCCATAAACACATATGAACAATTATTATCGTCCTCCCCTGATAGTTGCTAGTAATAATACATACATGCATGCACAGGCATGGAATTTTTGTTTTGTTTTTTTTTTTTTCGTTCTTTTTTTACCCACCTGAGCATGAAGTGCTCAAGGTGAGTTGATGTCCATCGTCCGTCAACAATTTCTTTAAACGACATCTCCTCCTGGGATAATGGCCCGATTTCAAAATTATTTTACAGAAATGTTCATTAGGTGACCCTTTTTCAAAATTGCTAAAATCAGTGGCCACTAGAGCTAAAAATAGAGCTAAAAATAGAAAAAAAACTTTATTTTTTTTTTTCTTCGTAAAACACATAAACAAATCAACCCCCGCCTCCACAAAAAGTTGTTACTGGGTTAGGATATTGCATTTGTTCTGTACATACATGCATACATAGTTTTACATACATACAGAAATGTTCATAAGGTGACCCTTTTTCAAAATCGCTAAAATCAGTGTCCACCAGAGCTAAAAATAGAAAAAAAAAACTTTATTTTTCTTCTTCTTAAAACACATAAACAAATCAAACCCCCCACCTCCACAAAAAGTTGTTACTGGGTTAGGATATTGCATTTGTTCTGTACATACATGCATACTTAGTTTTACATACATACCCTACCCACCCCACCCTACCCTAGCATACCCTACCCTACCCAACAACCCCACCCCATCCCCATCCCAAAACAACCCCAATCCACCCCCAACTTCGCCCCCGCCCATAGGGGCTTGAAGAAATATATGGGCTGCACGATGCTTCCACGCAGAGCTGAATCCGGCCCGCACACTAGTACTGGTAAACCGCTTAGAGGATCTAAGCCTGTCCAGGAACCGCGGTGCGAGGCGGACCGTCCATGCTTATAAACCCTATTGGTTTCATTGGGCGACAGGGCTTGAGATGTCATTTCATCTCAATCTCGGGTAAAAGTCCCACAAAATTGGAAGCAACGTCTCCAAAATGATCTTTACAGTGTTGACGGGGACGTTAAACCTCAAATCAAACAAAACAAAATCCACCCCCAACTCCACCCCATCCCACCACTCCCCACCTTACCCGACCTCACCCCATCCCACCCACCCAAGCCCACCCCACCCCACAACCCCACCACACCCCATCCCACCCCACACCCCACCCCACCACAAATTCCGCTATATATATTTCTGTCCCTGCTGACATCATCTGGACACATATTACTACTACTATATATACTACTACTAAATATATTTCTGTCCCTGCTGACATCAGTGGGACACATATTACTACTACTATATATATTTCTGTCCCTGCTGACATCAGTGGGATACATATTACCACTACTATATATATTTCTGTCCCTGCTGACATCAGTGGGGCACATACTACAACCGTAAACAATCTGTCCCTGCTGACATCAGTGAGACACATATTACTACTACTATATATATTTCTGTCCCTGCTGACATCAGTGGGACACATACTACAACCATAAACAATCTGTCCCTGCTGACATCAGTGGGACACATATTACTACTACTATATATATTTCTGTCCCTGCTGACATCAGTGGGACACATATTACTACTACTATATATATTTCTGTCCCTGCTGACATCAGTGGGACACATATTACTACTAACAAACAGTAGACATTCTATACATACTTCAAGCACCAACTATAAATACTGACAGGTTAGATGCAGATATGAATTCATCCTTACATCAGCTGAGCAACAACAAGTTCATCATGACTCAAGAAGACATTATTTCGGCCACTATCAGCTCACCAGATCCAAGTCCATCGAAAAAGTTAATATCATAACATTTGGATAAACAAAATGCAAAAACTGTACTGAAAAAAAAAAAACCGTCCATAATGCCATTAGGCATTTTTCTTGTAATATAATTTCACAGGAGTGCTCCTTGGATGACCCCCTCTCACAATGGCTCAAACGGTTCCGCTTAGATGAACACGATTGCTTCCAGAGCAAGAACTGGAGAAAAAAAAATTAAACATCTTCTTGTCTGTCAACAATTTACTTAACAGACATCTCCTCCAAGGCCCTATTTCAAAATAATTCCACAGGAATATTCCTTGGGTGACCCACAACCAAATATTGTTCAAACCGTTCAACTTAGATAAACAAGATGGCCGCCAGAGCTAAAAATAGCAAAACCTTTTGCCGTCCTCACGTCTGTAACAATTTACTTAAAAAACATCTCCTCCTAATCCTGTGAACAGATTTGAAATAATTTTACAGGACTGTTTCTTGGAGGCCCCTCTACCAAACTTCTCTAAATGGTTCTGCACCACTGATCAAAATGGCCCACTGAGCTAAAAATAGAAAAAAACGACATCTCCTCCATGGCAACTGTCCAAATTTCAAAAAAGTTTCAAAGGAATATTTCTTTGGTAACTCTCTACCAAAATTGCTCAAACCGCTGATGAACAAGATGGCCCCCAGAGCTAAAAATAGGAAAAATAACAGTAGAATTGCTACTTGTCCTTAACCAGTGGATGTTTTTTTGAAATAATAAAATAAATTTCACATGAATGTGTCAGTGGTAACACTCTATGTTTTGCTCAAACCATTCCGTTTTGATGAACAAGATGGCCACCAGAGCCAAAGATAGAAAAACCCTTAAACAACTTTTCCTCTTGAGCCATTGGACGGGACTTGAAAAAATTATTACGGAATGTTCCTTGTGTGACCCTCTACCAAAACTGCTTAAATCCTTTCGCTTGGATGAACAAAATGGTCACCAGGACACACACACACACACACACAAAAAAAATAAAAAAACTTTAAATGTCTTTTACTCCTTAACCAGTGCATGAATTTTGGAACAATTTCATAGGATGGTTCCTTGGGTGGCCCTCTATCTAAAAAGCTCAAAACATTTTACTTGTATAAACAAGATGGCCACCAAAGCCAAAAGTAGAAAAACCTTTAAACGACTTCTCCCCCTTAACAACTGAACGGATTTTAAAATAATTTTACATGAATGTTCTTTGGATGATTGGATGACCTTCTACAAAATTTTCTCCAATCCGTTCCACTCTGATAAACAAGATGGCCATCAGAGCTAAATACAGAAAAAGCCCTCATTCACCA
Organism: Lucinisca nassula; assembly: GCA_963580285.1. Lineage (NCBI taxonomy): Eukaryota > Metazoa > Mollusca > Bivalvia > Lucinida > Lucinidae > Lucinisca > Lucinisca nassula. The sequence goes on from OY757022.1 coordinate 95,225,486, forward strand.
GATGACGAATTTTGAAATAATTTCACATTAATGTTCATTGGGTGACCCTCTATCAAAATTGCTTAAATTTTTCGGCTCGAATAAACAAAATGGCCACAAGAGCACCTTTAAACACCTACCACTCAACCAGTGGATGTATTTTGAAATAATTTTACCGGATTGTTCCTTGGGGGACCCTTTACCAAAATTGCTCAAACCATTCTGCTTGGATAAACAAAATGGCCGCCCATTTCATAAAGACAATTTGTTTAAATCATTTATTTCTCTGTAAACTCAGCATACCCCCAACTTTATTAACCCTTGTGCTGCTGAATATTCAGTTATGCCACACCCACTACTGATTATCAACCAATCAGATTACTTGGTGCAAATTATTGCAACAAATTCACAGTCTGAATGACAAACAATGTAGATCCTGATCAGATGGCTTCTTCAGAAGCCATCTGATCTGGATTTACATTGTGTGAAAGATAAGACATATCCGGGCTCAGCAGGACAAGGGTTAAGTGTGACGTGCGAAGAAATCCATTTCACGACTTGTTCAGTCGATGATTAAAAATGCAAATGAGAGGTCAAATTTAATACATTGAACACATTTAACACTTAAAAAGAATTTCTATTTGCGAAAATGTAATGGTTTTTGTTGAAAGTGTTGTCAGCTTTGTCAGCTTTCTGTGTGGAAAAGAGCCGCCTCAGTGAGACTGTTCTAACGAGTACTCACAATCTATTCGTCATATATTCATTATTTGCTGGCTCCCACCTTGCCCATTGTCAATATTGGAAAAACAGGTAACTAGACCCCCCTGACCTTTTCAGGTCAGGGGGGTCTGGTAACCTGTTTTTCCAACACTGATAACGTTCAGACTGGGAACCAGCAGATAATGCAAATAAGGTGAATGTATTTGAGCAAAAATGAGGAAACTATGAATAACCACGTAAATTCTTTACGAGTACTATAGGCTTTGTTTGATTTTTTTTTTATTTGTGTTTTACGGCCCTTTCAAGATTATATCACCCATATCGAGCCGATCGTTAATCATAGGTGGGCGAAAACCGGAATACCCGGAGAAAAACCACCTGACCTACCGTTGCAGAACTTGGCGTCTCACACGTGACCCGAGCGAGGCTCGAACTCACAGGCTTTGTTTGAAGCAAAATTAAGGAAATACCTTGAGTCATTGTAAACACCACTGCAGCGGATCTATCTTGTCTCTGCATGAGTTTCTGCAACATATACACACACTTCTGTAGTAATTATATACATTTGTCAATGTTTTATTTAGGAACCAGATGTTCATATTTCATACCGAACGGCTATGTATCGTCGCTTTGTGACTCATATTATGGGAGTTTCTGCTACACCTACTACTGTTATGGTGGGTTTGTACCTTTCCTAAGTTCACCGATGTTAAGATGTAATGCTTCTGGCCTGTGGGAGACGTACAGCAACTCTGCGGCAAAACTCTGTATAAGTAAGTACCTTTCCTCAATTGTAAAAACTTCTGTGTGTGTGTGTGTGTGCGTGCGTGTGTGCGTGCGTGCGTGTGTATGTTTATGTGAGTGTGTGCGTGTGTGCGTGCGTGTGTGCGTGTGTGCGTGTATGTGTATGTGTGTGTTTGTGTGTGTGTGTATGCGTGTGCTTGCGTGCGTGTGTGTCGTCATCCCCGTCAAGACTATTTAGGTCATTTTGGCGACGTTGCTTCCGAATTTGTGGGATTTTCATCACGTGAACGAGTCCGTGAAATAAAGACCCCCACCCAAACCCCCACTTTATATAGAGAAAACTGTGGTTTACGGGGGTAAACATTATTTTCCTTATTTCTGCACAAAGGCATAGGTTGTGGGTACTCGTTAGAACAGCCTCAGTGAGGCGGTTCTAACGAGCACCCAAAACCTATGTTTGGAGTATAAATAAGAAAAATATCACAAAGTTTCATCTGAAAAATTACCTTTTTTGAGGTTTGAAAAATGTACTATATCACACGGATGTGTTAACGTAATGTGCCCGACATTAGAGACGAAATTGTATCTCAAGCCCTACCGCCTAAAGAAACCGCTGGGGTTTGACTGACGTACGTGACTTCACTTAACAGCAAGATCCTGTTAAGCCTCTGCTACTCTATGATCTTATTTAGCAGACAACAAATTGATGATATTTTCTTATTTTCTCTGAGAACGTTTAATGCAAATAGACTAGATGTTAAAATAATGCTGACATTTCAGGCAAATAGGCTCCAGCATCTCCGATGGAGACAATTTGCATAAAATGTCCAAATCTGTTTTCTAGGAAAAATAGTTCAATATGTCGTCTGCTAAAATACCCAGCATGCAGAGCGTTAAATAGCTAGGTTCTCGCAGCTACAAAGCTCTTTGTCAGTAGAGTCGTACCTCAATTGCCCGAACATATTTGGATCCATGGTTTCTACCGCAGAAATCTGTAAAAGCAAGTATCTTCTCCAAGTAGCAGAGTTTTGTTAAAGCAAGTAGCTTCTCTGAGGTTTAGTAAGTAGCTTCTCTGAACCGCAACATGTTGTACCAACAAGTATTTTCACTCATCTGTAAAAATCTGTTAAAGCAAGTAACCTCTCTCAACCGCAGAAACCTGTTTCAGCAAGTAACTTCAAGGAACTGCAACATTTTGTTTCAGCATGTAGCTTAGACCTACCGTAGAAATCTGCTAAAGCAAGTAGCTTCTCTCAACTACAGAATTTTGTATCAGCATGCAGGTTTCTCAAAGACAGAATTCAGTTTCATAAACCGCCGAGTCCTGCTCCAGCAAATGGTTACTCACAACAACAGAATTCTGTTAAAAAGAATCTTCACCAACTGTAAGATTCTGTCTTAGAAAGCAGCAACCTTTGCTACTCTCTTAGCGTATTCATCAGAAGACAAATTGATGGTATTTTCTCAGCAATTATCTTCTCTCAACCTCATTAGTAGCTTCTCTCAACAGCAAAATTCTGTTTCAGCAAGTGGGTTACTTTCAACAGCTGAATTCCGTTTAAAAAAGAAGCTTCCTTCAACCGCAGAATTCTGTTTTAGCAAACGGCTTCTCTCAACCTTGGAATTCCGCCACCTCTGAATAACGATCGGCTCGAAATATGTGCAATAATCTTGAAAGGGCCGTCAAACCAAAGCAAAAAAAAAAAAAAAAAAGACACACGACCTTCTGTTTCAGCAAGTGATTTCTCTCAACCACTGAGTTCTGTTACAGCAAGTTGCTTATCTTAACTGCAGAATTCTGTTTCAGCAAGTGCAGAATTCTGTTTCACATTAAGATAGCACATCCGTGTAGCACAGTGCATTCTTTCATATCTCCAAAACGGTTAATTTTCAGGTGAAAATCTCTGACATCACTCTTATTTATACTCCAAACATAGATTGTGAGTGCTCGTTAGAACCGCCTCAAATAGAACCGCCTCTTTGAGCGGTTCTAAAAGGCGGTTCTAACGAGCATCCATAATCTATGTCTTGGAGCAGAAATGAGAAAAATAATGAATATCCACATAAACTCCAGTTTTCTATATATATATAGTGGGTGTTAAAGGGTTGTTCATTTCACGGGCTAGTAAACGTAATTAGCAGGTCGTTTATAACGGCCACAGAATTCTGTTTCAGGAAATGGTTTCTCTCAACTGCAAAATTCTGTTTCACACAGTGGTTTCTCTCAATCCAAGAATACTGTTTAAGCAAGTTGCTTCTCTCAACCGCAGAATTCTCGAGCCTCGCTCGGGTCACACGTGAGACGCCAAGTTCTGCAACGGAAGGTCAGGTGGTTTTTCTCCGGGTACTCCGGTTTTCGCCTATCTTTGATTAACGATCGGCTCGATATGAGTGAAATAACCTTGAAAGGGCCGTCAAACCAAAACCAAAAAAGAAAAAAAAAAAAAAAAACGCAAAATTTTGTTTCAGCAAGTTTCTTCGTTTCTTCATTCAACCGAAGAATTCTGTTTAAGCATGTAGCTTCTCCAAAGTAAGCAAGCGGCTTCGTTCAACCCGCAAGATTCTGTTTGTGTTACATGTAGCTGCTTCTCTTCACCTCAAACTTTGTTGTTTTGTTAGTAAATTGCTTCTCTCAACAACATATTTTTATAGCAACACAATACCATCAACCGCAATATTCTGTTCATGAAAGTACTTAGGCATCAGGGAACAGTTTCGCATTTGAGGGTGGACGTTTTTCAAAATATAGTAGGAGGGTCAATAATGGCATGGTTGCTCATAGAAATTGTGATATGTGGATATTTTGCCAATGTGGGCTTATTTGCTGAGTATCTGTACTTCTATGAAATGGACTACGAAACTAACGCACCAGCTGTCTTGATACTGTGTAAGTTCAAGGTGCAGTGGCATATCTGAATTCAGGAAGGCAGCTTCGGCACTAAAAAGTGGCTGTTTTTCAAAGAGGATTCCTGAAAAAGTTTACTGGTTGTGTTATGATTTTCTGTCTATTTCTTTGCATGTGACTGAGTATACATAACATTTCAACAGGTGCCAAGTACTGGTGTTTTGGGAGTAAATTCACAGGATCTGTCAAAGTGAGGTGGAGTCATGCTTTTTTGTATGTAAAATAGTGGGTGGGGTAAGTGAAAAATGATGCTGCTGTCAGCCTATGCAAACAGAGAAGTATTTCTTTGTATTCTGTTTTTACTTCATGTATGTGTGGAGCACTTTGAAACCACAACAGAAGTTATCGCTTTCTCCAGGAGTTGTCGATAACTTAGTGTGGCGCGGACAAAAAAGTGCTGCGATTAACTGTCCCCTGATGCCTTAATGTTTCTCAGTCGTAAAATTCTGTTATAGTAAGTAGTCTCTCTTAAAAACACACGCTTTTGTATCAGTAAATAACTTCTGTCAACCGCATGCTGTGAAATTCCGTGATTAAGACCACCTAAAATTAAGACAAATTTTGCTTTTAAAAGCTTATTTCGATGATACATTTAATATTTCTTATTGGTTTCTGGCCACAGTGTCCTTTGGTCAGGGACCACCTTTGGGACTGTTCAAAAGTGTTCTTGAAGACCACTTTTGAACAGTCCCAAAGGTGGTCTTAATAGAGGAATTTTGTTGTTATTTGTTTTATTTAAGTTATTACCTTTTTTGTGAATACATGTAGCTTTTCTCAGCTACAAAATTCTGTGTAAGAAAAAAAGCTTTCCCCAGCCGAAAAAAAACAAAACAAAACAAAAATAAAAAAAAAATATTTATGAGGCCTAGTTGGCCGTAACTAGCTAGTCTGGCACAGAAAACATGCACACTTCATATTTTCTAGTTATGTGGTGTTTTCCTTGCTTCCAAAGGATAACCCTTTTATAGAACAAATTTACGTCTGCTGACAAACCTTAGTGGTCATATGGACAATCACAGGGACACATCTAGATATCTAAACCATTTGATAACTTTGAGTCGATTGACGAACAATTAATCCGAAAATAGGCAAACGTCACTATACAGCTAAGTTTATTTAGCTGTGCTGTGCATTACATTTTGTAGGCGAAGAAGAACTCTGCCCAGCCGACATTAAGAATGGCTATTTAACGAGGGGGTGCCGCCGGATAGACGGTGAGATGTGTTCATACACCTGTAATGCTATTTGTGATCCGAACTGGAATGCTTATTGGCTGACATGTCACAATGGAACTTGGGATGAAGATACCGATCGTTTATGCACGGACTGTGAGTTTTGTTTTGTGAGTGAGTGAGTGTTTGAGTTTTACGTCCCACCAACAGTTAAAGTCATACGGAGACGGGACCTCGGTTTAAAGACTCATCCAAAAGTCAGGAGAAGCCAGATATCGATCCTGCGACCACAGATTTACAAGGCGAGTAGTGTAACCACTGCACCACGGAGGTTTCTATTTTTTTTGTTTTGTTATGCATCAATATAACATACAGTCATACTTCAATGGCTAGAACACCTTTGGGACCTCAAAAATCTGTTCGATATAGGGGTAGTTGGAGCCACTGAGGGCTTCTTCTAGGAGGCATAACGAGGATAAGTTTTGACTTCTTTTGGGTGTTCTGTCCTGTGGTTTATTCCTTGCTTCCAAAGGATAACCATTTTATAGAACATATTTGACGTCACTACAGCTGGTGTCTGGGAATGTGTGGCGGCCGTAAAAAGTCTCCCTGTCCTACATCATAGTGCAGTTTATATTTTCTTGTCCTTTGGGATCATCGATTCCGTCGTCGAATTTTGAAAATATTTGAGGGTCACTGATGAGGCCTAATTGGCAAAAACTAGCTAGTCTGGCCCAGAAAGCATGCGCACTCCATCTTTTTCAGTTCTTTGGTGTATTCCTTGCTTTCAAAGGATAACCCTTTTAAAGAACATATTCTATGCTATAAATGTATGCTGCATGTGCTCATTAGAATCGCCTCATCGAGGCGATTCTTATGAGTACACACAGCATACATTTGCAAGATAAAAGACGAAAATATTCGAAATCCCCCCCACCTTTCTTTAGAAGATGAATTCTCTTGGGACTCAAGAACGGGTTCGACTTAACCTAGGAAAACGAGCCATCGGTGTTCGAGACGTTCTACTGTATAATAATAAAATTTAATAATATGGTTGAATTTCTGTAGCTCGAACATTTGTGACACCATGAAAATTTTATTTAACCCATTGTATGCGCACACCCTTAAAGGGGCACCTTGGCAAACAGCGCAGTCCCAGATCAGACGCCACAGAACGCGGCGTCTGATCAGGGCCTGCACTATTTGCTAACAGAATTTTCCGTCAAAAATAGAATAAAACAACAAAAGAAATCCCTGACACCCCTTATATGACAAATGGACTTGTCCAACACTTAGCAATGGAAGAGTTCACTAGTATACAATGGGTTAATTCCATTGATTCCATTGTGGAATTCCAATCATTGATTCCATTGTGGAATGCTAAAAATATTTGAGGGTCACTGATGAGGCCTAAATGGTCGAAACTAGCTAGTCTGGCCCAGAAAACATGTACACTCCATATTTTCCAGTTTTGTGGTGTATTTCTTGCTTCAAAAGGATAACCCTTTCTAGAACATATTTGACGTCACTACAGCTGGTGTCTGGGAATGTGTGGCGGCCGTAAAAAATCTCCCTGCCCTACATCATAGTGTAGTTTATATTTTCTTGTCCTTTGGGATCATTGATTCCATTGTGGAATTCCAAAAATATTTCAGGGTCACTGATGAGGCCTAAATGGCCGATACTAGCAAGTCTAGCCCAGAAAACATGTACACTCCATATTTTCCAGTTCTCGGGTGTATTCCTTGTTTCCAAAGGATAACCCTTTTGTAGAACATATTCTATGCTATAAATGTATGCTGTGTGTGCTCATTAAAATCGCCTCATCGAGGCGATTCTAATAAGTACACACAGCATACATTTGCAAGATAAAAGACGAGAATATCCAAAATTTTCCCTCCCTTTCTTTTGTAGATAAATTCCCTGGGGACTCAAGAACGGGTTCAACTCAACCATGGAAAACGAGCAATCGGTGTTCGAGCCAACGAAGTTCTACTGTATAATAATAAAAATTAATAATATGGTTGAATTTCTGTAGCTCGAACATTTGTGGCACCATAAAAATTTTATTTAACCCATTGTATGTGCACATCTTTAAAGGGGCAAACAGCACAGGCCCAGATCAGACGCAAAACCCCTAAAGGGGTACCTTGGCAAACAGCGCAGGCCCTGATCAGCCGCCGCAGAACGCGGCGTCTGATCAGGGCCTGCACTTTAACTAACATAATTTTCCGTCAAAAATAGAATAAAAACAACAAAACAAATCCCTGACACCCCTTATATGACAAATGGACTTGTCCAACATTTAGCAATGGAAGAGTCCACTAGTATACAATGGGTTAAGATAAGTGTACATATAGTTTGCGGCCCCCGCCTATATGGCTTGAAGAAATATATGGGCTGCATGAGGCTCCCACGCAGAGCTGAATCCGGCCCGCACACTAGTACTGGTAAACCGCTTAAAGGATCTAAGCCTGTCCAGGAACCACGGTGCGAAGCAGACCGTCCATGCTAATAAACCCTATTGGTTTCATTAGGCGACAGGGCTTGAGATGTCATTTCATCTCAATGTCGGGTAAAATTCCCACAAAATTGGAAGTAACGCCTCCAAAATGACCTTTACAGTGTTGACGGGGACATTAAACTTCAAATCGACAAAAAAACATATAGTTTGATGCACTGAGTGTTAGTTATAGTGCCAGATTAGGAGGCATAATGGGGCTAATGCTCCTTTTTTTTGTTTAAATGAAGGTATGTTGTGTGCATTCATTTGAATCGCCTCATTGAGGCGATTCTAATGAGTACACAAACATATCTATTTTTTAAAATTAAAAAACAGAAAAAAAAACTCCACAAATTATCATAAATCAATAGATACAGTAAAACTTCGTTGGCTCGTTGTCCACGGTTAAGTCGAGCCCGTTCTTGAATCCCCAGGGAATTTATCTACAAAAGAAAGGAAGGGAAAATTTTGGATATTTTCGTCTTTTATCTTGCAAATGTATGCTGTGTGTACTCTTTAGAACTACCTCAATGAGGATTCTATAGGAACTTGTTCGAATTAACATGGTAAACGAGCCATCGATGTTCGAGCCATTGAAGTTTTACTATAATAATAATAATAATAATAATAATAAGGATGATGAAGATGATGATGAAGATGATGATGATGATGATGTTGATGATGATGATGATGATGATGATGGTAATTGTGGTGGTGGTGATGATGATGTTGATGATGATGATGAGGATTATTATGACGATGATGATGATGATTGTAGTGGTGGTGGTGGTGGTAATGATAATTATTATGATGGTGATGGTAGTGGTAAAGATGATGATGATGAAGTTGATTATGATGATGATGATGATGATGATGATGTGTAAGCTGAATAGCATATCCTATTAGCATCACCCGTCCATGTGATACTATGTGTTCTTTTCAATAGCTTTCTTTTAACTGCTTAAATATGCCTTTTCATATGGATTTATCCAAAATAAAAGTTTTCTTAGCAGTACATATATAGGGCCTACATGTAAAGACAAACAATAACAAACAATGGCACCACAACAGAAATTTACGTGTAAAAAAAACGGGCCATACAAAGGTGCTAGTTTTTACGGACTTCGTGGTTAACCTTTAGATGCCTGTACAGTAAGTTTAGCCCTTAAATTCTTATACTGTAAGCAAACTGTGTAGATACTGATCATACCCTGTTTGCCAAATACAACACATGATTACAGTTAGCCCTCTTACGCAATAATCTGACTTCACACAAATAAAAATAGTACGGGGTAGTTTCTATAGAAAGTCGGACCCGTTACCTGGGTTTCTGATAAGTCTGAGATAGTCACGTGGGCTTCAGCATTGAAAGGCTACTGCGTTTTATAACTTTGGGTCGACTGATTCACAAGAGGCCCGTTTCCATTACCAACAGGGCCAAATCTTAAAAGAAGAATTTGCCCCTGGGTAGCAAAGTCTTTCCTTTACTAGAGTATACTATTTTTACAAACGAGCTCGATTTATAGGAAATCATACAAGATGTCCTAAAAAGTGCCTTCTTATATAACAATTTTTCATCTTGAACATTTTTTTTTCGGTAGTAATGTTTACAATGCATTTGTATTGGTGCGTTTTCGTAATGAATTCATTTCAAGTCACAGTTTTTTCGGTGGTAATGTTTACAATGCATTTGTATAGGTACGTTTTCGTAATGAATTCATTTCAGGTCACACTACAACAACCGTCGCCCCTCTTCGGTGCCCTTACCGTATCACTGGTGGACACGTTTCCACCTACTGTGATCGTTTTCCTCGCTCGCGGTGCATGACTTACTGCGATTATCCCTGTTACCGACGCTGGGACTTTGTCACCTGCAACAGTTTTGGCGAATGGGATCGTGCAGAGACAGCGTGCAACTGTCCAGGTAAGACTTTGAAAATATGTTGATTCCCATTAAAACCCTGACTTCTATTTTCTATCTACAGTCAAACTTCTATAACTCGAACACCTCTGGGACCATGAAAAAATATTCGAGATAGGGGAAGTTCGAATTACTGAGGTTAATTGCGAAAACAAGAGGTAGAAAACTCTGGCTTGGTAAACTGATTAACCCGACATGAACTAGGTAGTGTTGACTTGGCCATTAAACTCGACCGAGCAGTTGGCCACGGACTCTTGGAACATTTTTTCTTTCTTTAACCTATATAGTAAATACATGGTTAGTGTCTTTAATAATAAAGTGCGCAGTTATTTCATCGAACCGTTCAAACCAGAAAAGCCCGAGAAGGTAAGAATTTAAATGTAGCTGGAATTTCTGAAAATATTTTTAAATAAAGATTGCAAAGATTTTAACTTGCAGTTTCGTTGTTTTCCTGTGTATAAAATGTTGCATGTTATCGTTTACACTTGCAAATCAGGGAACTGAAAAGTAGGTCCGGTCTTTGAACGGTCACTTGACGTATTATAGGTCAATAGAAGGTATTACCGATTATAGCGTGCAGTTATTCGTCCCCATTTATAAGGCTACTAGAATGCCTGATTGTGGTATAAATATGCATATCATCTAATAGAACAGTGTAAGCCGAGATCAGACGCCGAACAAGGTGGCCTCTGAGCAACGTCTATTTCTAAAATACGGGGATTTTGATAAAACTGGCGGCTTGTGACATCCTGCATTTAGTGGGGTCCGAGCAAAACACATCTCACATTTCAAGTTTTCATCATGTTACGCATAATATGCAAGTGCATTTTCAAGGGCAGATGAAGCAGAGTTTGTTCTATATTTAGAACTTCTTACACGTGTTCTATATCTACGGGTTCTAACATATGAGACAGGGTTTGCTTTTTATTTAAAACTTCTTACAGATGCGACAGGGTTTGTTCTTTATTTAGAACTTCTTACACATGAGACATAGTTATCTCTATATTCAGAACTTACACATGAGACAGAATGTGTTCTTTATTTAGAATTTCTTGCTCATGAAACAAGAGTTTAACCACGTTTAAGATAAAATCCGTTGCGCCTAGACGGAGATTGATTTTCTGTTCATTGGAGACCTATGTTAGCTTTTATTTTTGTATCTCCTACAGTGTAAGGGTAGAATTTGATCAGCTGTCTTTTTCCAACTGAGGTTAAATAAAGCTGTAAAGATTGCTTTCGGACACAAAGAATATTTATTTTCTGGTATTACGGCACTTTCAATTTTATTTCCCTCCTTTTCGAGCCGATCGTTCATCAGGGGTGGGCGAACACGGGAGTACACCGACCTTCCGTTGCAAGACTTGGCCCCAGGGTGGGAGGTGATACTCTGAATTTTGCGTGCTAAATAGGCTGGAACCCAGCATCTAGTGCTAGGCCCCCAAAAATATCAAGGTTGAGAGTGTACCAAAAAATATCCAGTATATCATCAGACCCCTAGCCCCCCCCCCCCCCCCCCCCCCCCCCAAAAAAAAAAAAAAAATATCTGCAAATTTGATTTTAGCATACCCCCAAAATATTCCCAAATATTAAGAGTACTGGTTCGTCGAACGTCTCTGAGTATACGCTGAACTGTGACTTAGAATGTTGGCATTTCGTTTTACCCTTACAAACCTGTACTGTAGCAATCAGTGTAGACACTGATCAGATGCTACGTTATGCGAAGTCTGACTATTTTATTCTTGTACTGTAAGCAAACAGTGTAGATCCTGATCAGATGCCATTTTCGTTCTACACTGCCAAGCCCGCTGCAAAGCCTCTCATTTTATCCCTGTACCTCAACGAGTTTAATAAAGAGGATCTTACATGAGTGTTCATGTATTATTGAATTTATTAAACAAGTTGGGGTAAAGGGATAAAATGCGAGGCTTTGCCGAGCATTTTATCCCTTTTTCTCAACGAGTTTAATATAGAGGATCTTACATGAGTGTTCGTGTATTATTCAATTTATTAAACGAGTTGGGGTAAAGGGATAAAATGCGAGGCTTTGTCGAGCATTTATCCCTTTTCCTCAACGAGTTTCATAAATTCAATAATACATGAGCACAAATGTAAAATTCTATTTATCATATGACATTGAGACGCATTTTATTCCCGATTGTTTTACAAAAATGTCAATTTTCCGGCATTAGTAAACGCGACGTCGCTAAGGACGGTGTGCATGTAACGTTACAGGGCTTACCTAAATAATTTGCATATTTAATCTACTAGTGGATTATCGAATTTATTACATGGCGTTATTACATTTTCAGATGCGACGTCATATGATAAAAATTCAATAATAAACTCATGTACAGATGTAAGATCCACCTGTAAGGCTTAATGCAAGGAGAAAGACTCCTTGGGAGCCTTGGCACCATAGCCGCGTGGGTGCTGTCAATGAGGCGGTCGTATTGGGTACCCGGAATCTGAGTTTTGAGCAAAAAAAAAAAAAAAAAACATGAGTAAATAACATTTGCATACAAACAATAGAAATAGTTATTTAAGTGCAAAGTAACATCAAGAATGTAACCTTTTGTCATATGACGTCGAGCCTGAGAATATAGTAACGTCATTTTTAACCCATTTCGTACCAGAAACCCCTAAAGGGGCACCCTGGCAAACAGTACAGGCCCAGATCAGACGCCGCAGAACGCGGCGTCTGATCAGGGCCTGCACTGTTTGCAAAAAGTTCAGCCATTTTCCTAATGAATTTTGAAGAAAACACAACCTGACACCCCCAAATTTTGAAATGGACTCATGCTATATATAAGGAGGAAGATTCCATTTGGTACAAAAAGGGTTAAACTCAGTATTCTACTTTGGAGCAACTATGCAAACAAGTCATATACAACCATAACCTTACACACAATACGCCCTTACCACTTCTCGTTACATTACGATAACACACCCGTGCGTAATAGTGCATTTTTAACATCTCCAAAATGACTATTTTTCTGATGAAAATCCGCGATATTTTTCTTATAAATGATCAAAACATAGGTTGTGGGTGCTCGTTAGAACCGCCTCAATGAGGCGGTTCTAACGAGTACCCACAACCTATGTCTTTGAGCAGAAATACGAAAAATAATGTATACCCCCGTAAACCCCAGTTTTCTCTATATAGAGTTGGGTTGAGGGGGGGTCTTCATTTCACGGACTTGTTCACGTGATGATATCTATAGCGGGATATACGAGTAAATACATGGTTAGTGTCTTTAATAATAAAATATAATCGGTGAGCCTTAGACAATTTTATAGGGACGAGCTTTAGTGAGCCCCTATAAAATTGTCTCGGCGAACCGATTATATTTTAATATCAAAGACACTAATTATCTATTTAGTTTATACCGCAAATAAAATACCAAGGGGTTTTGCAATAATTTAGCAAATTTAAGCAAAAAAGACAGCAGACGGTGTGGCATGTTAAACGACATTCAGTGGCATGGCGCGCACAAGTAGTTTAACATGACGTCAACGAGTGCAAAGTTTCTGACGTCACCACGCCACAAAGACGTAGGGAACAACATGGACGCTCGAATAAAAGTTTCTCAGCGCTTTACATTCTGTATGAAAATCTGCAAATAAGTAGTTTATTTCAGCTTTAGTAATTATTTTCGAGGTTGAGACTCAACTGCAGTAGCAATTTAAACCAGGAAAGGCCGAGAAGGTAAGAATTTGGCTGAAATTTCTGAACATCTGTTCAAATAAATATTGCAAAGATTTTAAATTGCAGTTTCGTTGTTTTCCCATGTATAAAAGGTTGAATGTTATTGTTTACACTTGTAAATTAGTGACCTGGAAAGTAGGTCCGGTCTATAAACGGCCACTAGACGTATTATAGGTCAGTAGACCTCCTTTCGCATCCTCCGCGATAGAAGTCACTAACTGCACACTGATTGGCTGGCTTAACTACAAACTAAGAGAAAAGCAACAAGCAAAACACCAACATATGACATCCCAACGCAGCGCAATTAGGGGCCAGTAGTATACGGTACTACCAAGATTATCCTCGTAGAGACCTGGGGGTGGGGGGGCGGGGGAAGGGCGACACAGCATAGGCGTGTTTTCAGGGTGGTAGAGCACGGGTACTAGGACATTTTACAATAGCCGAAATTGGCTGGTCTAACAGTAACCCTTCCTGGCTCACTTTTGGCCGCCGTTCAAAATTCAAAATTACATGCATTATCACCCTTTAACAAGCACCGTGTCCATAGGCGTTTTCTCTACCATGGCAGGTGTGGGGGTAGAGTCTAATGGAAGCCAAAACCGATAATGCATGAGAAGCTTTTTTCCTCGGTCAGACAAGGGCTGTGTACTGACACATTTTTGCAGCCGGAATTGGCAACGTGTCACCACATTCTAGAGCCCGACCATTGGTCTGCATTTGCATTCAAAATTCGAACACCGCCAGAGGACTGCTCATTTTACAGGACAAACGCTTAACATTGGGTGCGTTCTGTGCCTACATGGCATCTTGAGCGGGGTATGAAAGAAGTGGGATTGACCTACTTCTTACGTCCTCCGCGAAAGAAGTCACCTAACTCCCAATAGGCTAGCTGATAACCGTCAAGCATACAGGAGTCAGCATATTGGCAGCCTAGGGAAAAGAGCAGTACCTACAACTAATCCCAGCTGGCGAACTGGGGGTAGCCCCTATGTGCCCTTGGCGCCCGGTTACCTTAAAAACAACAGTCAGTCAGTATAGGTCAGTAGAAAGTATTATAGGTCACTACCGAATATAGCGTGCACTTATTCCACCCCCTTTATTAGGTTACTAGAATGGCTGATTGCGGTATAAATTGACAGTTTTGTATAAAAAATTGAATATCACGCTTTCCAAACGTCAGATGATAAAAAGAATACCTGCATTTGTGCCCATGGTTAAGGAATGGTATAATCCTTCGGTCATAGTAAATTTTGAGTTTATCTCAGGTCGGTCTACAACAACACTCTCTTCTCTCCGTTGCCCTTACTACATACCAAATGGGCACATCTCTTCATATTGTGATCGAAGACCATATTCGAGGTGTACAGTTTACTGCGATGCTGGGTGTCATACATATTGGGATGATTTGACCTGTAGCCGGTACGGTGAGTGGGAGTACGAGAATACGGCATGCTCCTGCAGTGGTAAGGCCCATACTCTCTCTCTCTCTCTCTCTCTCTCTCTCTCTCTCTCTCTCTCTCTCTCTCTCTCTCTCTCTCTCTTTCTCTCTCTCTCTCTCTCTCTCTCTCTCTCTCTCTCTCTCTCTCTCTCTCTCTCTCTCTCTGTTTTTATGTCCCACTTTTAGAAGACACCTGGTGTATCAATTAAAATTAATAGCATTACGAAAACACGCCTATACAAATACAATGTTAATTTTACCACCGAAAACAAAAACGAAAAAATTTAAGATAAAAAATGTGATACTTTTCTTATTTCTGCTCTAAACATAGGTTGTGGGTGCGCGTTAGAATCGCCTCATTGAGGCGGTTCTAACGAGTACCCACAACCTATGTCTTGGAGCAAAAATAAGAAAAAATAATGTATACCCCCGTAAACCCCAGTTTTCTCTATATAAATTGGGGTATAGGAAGTGCTTCATTTCACGGACTTGATCACTTGATGGTTACGAAAACACACCTATTCAACCAAAATGAGAATTTTGCCATCATAAAATGATCATTTTCCAATGAAAAAATCCGATATTTTTCTGCTCTGAACATAGATTATGAATACTCGTTAGAACTGCCTCGGCGAGGTGATTCTAATCATCACCCACAATCTATGTTTTTGAGCAGATTTAAGAAAAAATATGTATGGGCCTACCCCTGCAAACCCCAGTTTTACCATATAAAAGTGGGGTTTGAGGATGTTTTGTTTTTTTTATAATTTATTATTTTCTTTCCCCATACATACATGTATATCGGACATTTGATCGGGGCGTAAAGAAATAGAAGGGCTGCATGATGCTTCCATGCAGAGCTGAAACCGACCCACACACGAGTATTGGTAAACCACTTAGAGGATCTAAGCCTGCCCAGGCAAAGCGGTGCGAGTGTCAGACTGTCCATGCTTACAAACCCTATTGGTTTTATTAGGCCACAGGGCTTGAGAAGTCATTTCATCTCAAGGTCGGGTAAAAGTCCCACAAAATAGGAAGCAACGTCTCTCTCCATAATGACCTATACAGTGTTGACGGGGACGTTAAACATCAAATCAAACAAAATATAGGACATTTCTGACATATCACATATTTTTTTCTACAATGAGATGCTTTCATATAACATCTTTAAAGGCCAGCAGTCCATGAGCAACCATACTACATGTAGCTATACATTGTATTACTAAGGCCTAACATGCCGAAAAAAAAATTAGGGTCGGTCGGTCGGTCGATTAAACTTTTTATTTTTTGTAAATTTTTCATTTGATGGAAAAAGAGCAAATTTTTTTAAAAGGTTTTTTTTTTTTAATTCCACCCACATTGCCACAAAACATTCAAATAATGAGATATCGAGCATCAAGGAAGCAAAAGAACAGGATTTTAAGCATTAATTAGCTTTTTCATCACGTGAAATGAAGACCCCCACCCCTATACTTTATATAGAGAAAACTGGGGTTTACGGGGGTATACATTATTTTTCTTATTTTTGCTCCAAAACATAGGTTGTGGGTACTCGTTAGAACCGCCTCAATGAGGCGGTTCTAACGAGTACCCACAACCTCTGTTTGCAGTATTTATAAGAAAAAATATCACGGATTTCCATCAGAAAAATGGCCAGTTTGGAGATGTGAAAAAAATGCACTATGTTGCACTTGTGTGTTATCGTAATGTAACAGTTTTATGATATTTTTTAAAAAATGCTAGAAAATATTAAGTTCGGTAGGAAAGAAAATCTTTTAAATTTTTTCTGGATGGCCATAAAAATTGCAGAGTCGGCACAAAAAAATCAGGGTCAGTGGGATTAGCGGAAACACAGTTATATCTTTAGGCCTAATTGACTATCTTGTATTAATCAGAGGCCGTCCATATCAGCATCAGGTCAACCAATATTAACAAGGCATTTAAGAATTCGAGTTTAACCCTGCAGGCTCTCTTTTTCATTCCCTTTCTTCCTTCTTTTTAGAAACACGAAAGAAAGGAAGATAATAGACATCACAGTTACCAAGGAATATTTTATTATAATGTTATTAATCAAGTAATTTCGTATGAAATTTCTTGATTAATGACAATTTTATTAATTGACACAATTTAAAAAAAAATAAATTATTGATTTTTGACCTCACTTGACCTTGGGTTAATATTGGTTGACATGGTGGTAATACATTACGATAACACATCCGTATGATATAGTACATTTTTCAAACCTTAAAAAAGGCAATTTTTCTGATGAAAATTTGTGATATTTCTATTATCAATACTCAAAACATAGGTTTTGGGTGCTCGTTAGAACCGCCTCATCGAGGCGGTTCTAACGAGTACCCACAACCTATGTCTTGGAGCAGAAATAAGAAAAATAATGTTTACCCCCGTAAACCCCAGTTTTCTCTATATAAAGTGGGGTTTAGGGGGGTCTTTATTTCACGGACTTGTTCACGTGATGCGGATGACCTCCGATCAATACAGGATAGTCAATTTATAAACTTCTGTATTAAAGTCTGTATTCAGCATGTGAACATCTTTGTTATTTCTGCAATAGTAACATAGACCGTGGGTGCCCACTGAGACAGCCTCAATGAGGCGGCCCCAACAAAAGCCCACAACCCATGTTTAATAATAAATACGAGATGGGGAAATATCACATTATCATCATCGGAGACCAAGGGGTGTAAAAATTATAGGGGCTTTTATGACCCCATCAAAACACGCCTATATAATTTTGACCCCCTCAAACCCCACTTTTATATAGTAAAACTGAGATTTACAGGGGTAAACATTATTTTTCTTATTTCTGATGTAAAAGATAGACTGTGAGTACTCGTTAGAACCGCCTCATCGAGGCGGTTCCAAAGAGTACCACAATTTATATTTTGAGCAGAAATAGGAAAAAATATCACAAATTTTCATCTGAAAATTGTCATTTTTCGGCGGTAAAATTTACAATGTATTGGTATAGGCCTGTTTTCGTAATGCACTTTTAGAAGACATGTACTCTGGGTGTATTAATAAAAAATACTGTAGAACTTTGATGGCTCGAACACCGATGGCTCGTTTAACATGGATGAGTCGAACACATTCTTGAGCCCCTAGCGAAATCCTCTTCAAAAGAACTAGTGGGGTTAATTAAGGAGATTTTAGTCTTTTATCTTACAAATTTATGCTGTGTGTACTCATTAGAATCGCCTCGATGAGGCGATTCTAATGAGTACACACAGCATACATATTCATTATGGAACACCGAAAAGATGTCTAAAAGTATCTCGTTATGCCTCCTGGCAGTAACCCTCAGTGGCTCGAACTCCCCCTGTCTCGAACAGATTTTCGAGGTCCCAAAGGTGTTCGAGCTATTGAAGTTCGACTGTAATAAAAAGCGTGCATCAGCTCTGCTACTCAGACTAGCAAGGAATGCAAAATAAAACAGATCGCATTGTTCTATTGTTCTAGTCAAAGTGAAGAAGCAAAAGATATATTTTGAAAAATTTCCATTACGAAAACATGCCTACACAAATACACTGTACACTTTTCACCAAAAAACGATACTTTAAAGATGAAAATGTGTGATATTTTCCTTATTTCTGCTCAAATATAGACTGAGGGTACACGTTAGAACCGCCTGTATCGAGTACCCACAATTTATATTTTAGAATAGAAATAAGAAAAATAAGGTTTACCCCTGTAAACTCCAGTTTTACTATATAAAAGTGGGGTTGAAGGGGGTCAGAATTATATAGGCGTGTTTTCTTGATGATTACGAAAACACGCCTACACAAATACATTGTTAACTTTACTGCCAAAAAACGAAACTTTTAAGATGAAAAAATGTGATATTTTCCATAATTCTGCTAAAAATATAGATTGTGGGTACTCGTTAGAACCGCCGCATCGAAGTGGCTCTACCGTTACCCACAATCATTATTTTCCAGCAGAAATAAGAAAAATAAGGTGTACCCCTGTAAACCCTGTTTTACTATAAAATTGGGTTCAAGGGGGTCAAAATTACGTATGATTGAATACAACCATTAATACCATGTGAGTTAGGGTTTTTTAGAAGCTCAGTCCCGAGGGTCTCTGCCTTGTACCGGTCACACACATGATAGATTCTTTTTAGCTCACCTGTCACGTAGTGACAAGGTGAGCTTTTGGGATCACTTTTTGTCCGTCGTCCGTCGTGCGTTCGTGCGTGCGTCTGTGCGTCCGTAAACTTTTCTTCAAACGACATCTCCTCCTAAACCACTGATCGGATTTTGACCAAACTTCACAGGAATGATCCTTAGGTGGTCCCCTTTCAAAGTTGTTCAAATGGTTCCGGTCCGTTGCACATATAGGTCACAGTAGCCAAAAATAGATTTTTTTCACCGAAAACTTAAAAAATCTTCTTCTCTGAAACCGCAAGGCCCAGGTCTTTGATATTTGGTATGAAGCTTCATCTAGTGGACCCCTACCAATATTGTTCAAATTATAGTGCTGGGGCCAAAAATGCCCCCGCACGGGGGCCCTTTGGTTTTACATTGTCTTGTATAGGGAAAATCTTTAAAAATCTTCTTCTCTGAAACCGCAAGGCCCAGATCTTTGGTATTTGGTATGAAACTTCATCTAGTGGACCCCTACCAAGATTGTTCAAATACAAGTGCTGGAGCTAAAAATGCCCCCGCACGGGGGCCCTTTGGTTTTACATGGGCTTATATAGGGAAAATCTTTAAAAATCTTCTTCTCTGAAACCGCAAGGCCCAGGTCTTTGATATTAGGTATGAAGCTTTATCTAGTGGACCCCTACCAAGATTGTTCAAATTATAGTGTTGGGGCCAAAAATGCCCCCGTACGGGGGCCCTTTGGTTTTACATGGGCTTATATAGGGAAAATCCTGAAAAATCTTCTCTGTAACCGCAAGGCCCAGGTCTTTAATATTTGGTATGAAGCTTCATCTAGTGGACCCCTACCAAGATTGTTCAAATTATAGTGTTGGGGCCAAAAATGCCCCCGCACCAGGGCCCTTTTGTTTTACATAGGCTTATATATGGAAAATCTTTAAAAATCTTCTTCTCTGAAACTGCAAGGCCCAGGTCTTTGATATTTGGTATGAAGCTTCATCTAGTGGACCCCTACCAAGATTGTTCAAATTATAGTGCTGGAGCTAATAATGCCCCCCCACCCCCCCGCACGGGGGCCCTTTGGTTTTTACATGGGCTTATATAGGGAAAATCTTGAAAAATCTTCTTCTCTGAAACCGCAAGGCCCAGGTCTTTGATATTTGGTATGAAGCTTCATCTAGTAGACCCCTACCAAGATTGTTCAAATTATGGTGCCCGGGCCAAAAATGCCCCCGCACCAGGGCCGTTTTGTTTTACATAGGCTTATACAGTAGAACTTCGTTGGCTCGAACACCGATGGCTCGTTTACTATGGATGTGTCGAACCCATTCTTGAGTCCCTAGCGAAATCCTCTGCATTAGAAATATGGGGGATAATTAAGGAGATTTTAGTCTTTTATCTTGCAAATGTATGCTGTGTGTACTCATTAGAATCGCCTCGATGAGGCGCTTCTAATGAGTACACACATCATAGGTTTTCATTATAGAACACCGAAAAGATGTCTAAAAATATCTCGTTATGCCTCCTGACAGTAACCTCAGTAGCTCGAACTACCCCTTTCTCGAACAGATTTTCGAGGTCGCAAAGGTGTTCGAGCCATTGAAGTTCGACTGTATAGGGAAAATCTTGAAAAACCTTCTTCTCTGAAACTGCAAGGCCCAGGTCTTTGATATTTGGTATGAAGCTTCATCTTGTGGACCTCTACCAAGATTGTTCAAATTATAGCCCTGGGGCCAAAAATGCCCCCGCTCCGGGGCCCTTTGGTTTTACATAGACTTATATAGGGAAAATCTTGAAAAATCTTCTTCTCTGAAACCACAAGGCTTAGGTCTTCGATATTTGTTATGACGCTTCAGCTAGTGGACCTCTATAAAGATTGTTCAAATTATAGCCCTAAGACCAAAAATGCCCCCGCCATGTGGCCCTTTGGTTTTACATAGACTTATATAGGGAAAATCTTTAAAAATCATCTTCTCTGAAACACAAGGCTTAGGTCTTTGATATTTGTTATGAAGCTTCAGCTAGTGGACCTCTACCAAGATTGTTCAAATTATAGCCCTGGGGCCAAAAATGCCCCCGCTCCGGGGCTCTTTGGTTTAACATAGACTTATATAGGGAAAATCTTGTTTTACATAGACTTCTATATGCAGGGTAAACCTTTAAAATCTTCTGCTCTGAAACCAGAAAGCTCAGGTCTTTCATATTCGATATGAAGCTTCATCTTGTGGTCCTCTACCAAGATTGTTCAAATTTTAGCCCTGGGGCCAAAATTGACCCAGCCCGGGGCCCATTTGTCATGCTTTGGATCAGGTGAGCGAACCAGGGCCCTCTGGGCCCTCTTGTTATAAATTGCTGACGTCCGCCATATTGTAATGACATTGCTATGGCATTTTGTGATCTTACAATATTTGCTGTAACGTCAACCTTAAGACGGCGTACCTGACGTTTTATTCAACCAGTGCAGATTTAACTCGCGAGAATTATTTTGTCCCTGGATAAGGACGGTCTGGGTAACATAAGAATTTCTGTACCAGGGTAAAATAAAGGATTTCCTTGCCTGATTCAAAAGAAAAAATGTCACAATGAGACCAAACTTTGTACAGACCACTTGGTAATACAGAACTGACACATAATATATTCCACATAACTGCTTGAGACAGGTCCTTATACCAAGTTAACCCTTATCCTGCTGAATAAATAAGTTAAATTCATCCACTTCGTTGATCAATTTCGACCAATAAATTACTTAAGGGGAAGGGGAACACCTGCCAGATTTTTCCGCATTTTTTTAAAGGGAGACAACAATCGGGACTTTCTGCTCTCTTTTCTATAAACACTGTCCAACGAAAAAGCTCAGGAACAAATTCTTTCCTTTAAGAGTTGACCCCTATTGACAAGGGAGACAAAAACTTTTGCATGAGTTGCCTCCCCTGAAGGTGTATCCATTCCCCGTAATACAATATTTATGTTTATTTCACAAAATGCAAGACAAACAGTGTAGATCCTGATCAGATGGCTTCTGTTTTGCGAAGGTATGGGTTGTCGTGTTCAGCAGGATTATGGTTATGGATGTGATAATTTTACTGTTTTGGAAGAAAATAGAAAAAACAAAAACAAAAAAAACTCTGTACTTTAAATAAACAAGGAGACCGGGTTCAGACGCCGCTTTCTGAAAACGTCTGACTTGAGCCCCCCTGAACTGGGTGTACACTGTCCTGTCCATTTGATTGGACACAATTCTTATTGAGAGGTTGCAGGCACAGCATTTATGTAAGATTCTTCTCCCTTGATCCACCATATTGGAGACACCAGGGCCCAGTTGTTCAAAGCATCGTTAGCTTAACGAGCTCGTTAATGGTCATATTGTTAACTGTTCTAGCAAGTTTAAAATTCAAAATTTTAGTATTTTTGCTGAAAAAATGTGAGCAGCTTTTGCGAATGCAGAAGCTGCTCACATTTTTTCAGCAAATATATTAGCATATTTGCCATAATAAATGATCAAAGTTTTAACGCTACGTTAACTAACGAGGTTGTTAGTTTTGAACAACTGGCCCCAGGCACGTTTTGGTACACTATTTTATCTATTTTTGAGCAATAATCCCATAGTGATCAAAAGACTGAAGGGGTTAATATGTTTCTGTGATTCAGGCTCCGCCCATAGGGGCTTGAAGAAATATTTGGGCTGCATGATGCTTCCACGCAGAGTTGAATCCGGCCCGCACACGAGTACTGGTAAACCGCTTAGGGGATCTAAGCCTCTCCAGGAACCGCGGTGCGAGGCGGACCGTCCATGGTAATAAACCCTATTGGTTTCATTGGGCGACAGGGCTTGAGATGTCATTTCATCTCAATGTCGGGTAAAAGTCCCACAAAATTGGAAGCAACGTCTCCAAAATTACCTTTAAAGTGTTGACAGGGACGTTAAACCTCAAATCAAACAAACAAACAAAATATGTCTGTGATTGTCCTTAAAGATCATAAGAATAAATAATAATCAAGGTTTAGTCATAATTTTCCAAGGGACAAGAAAGTTATTTAAAAGGAAAATAATTGAAATTCTGTTAGAATTGAGCCTGGGATAACTGTAGGTGTGTGACGTCATCTGCAACCTCTCAATATGAACCACGACGTGAGAAAACATGTTTTATGGCATTTGTGAAAAAACACTGTGACAGATGCAGGTTTCCCTCTCGGAGCATCATACAAAATAATTGGTCTTCAATTTTCAGATAGAACAACAACAGACAGATATGATTCGAGTACCAGCAGCACTGGTGTTATAATAGGATGTGTGGTAGGGGCGGCAGCTCTTCTTTTTATAGCAATTGCAGCTTGTCTGATGTGCGGCAGGTAAGATTTTGTAAAGAAGGTAGTATTTCGGAAGTTTTCGTTCGATCATTTGTCAATCGACCTAAAGTTACTAAGCACAAAAGCTCGTCCATGCTGATGTCCACGTGACTATAACTGATTTGTAGGAAATCCAGGTAATGGTTATTTATAGAAAACAGCTGTGATATTATTTTCGCTGTGAGGTCAGGGGGTTGGTTATAGGTTATCGATAGAATCTGGATTGGAATAATATGTTGGGTTTGGCAAACACTGTAGATCCAGTTCAGACGCCGCAAAATGCGGCGTCTGATCAGGGTCTACACTGTTTGCTTACAGTAGGCCTTCAGTAATTTGAGGGTTAAACGAAACAGTCTAGGAAGTTCACCGACACACTTTTTTGAGACAAATCACCGACATATTTGAAAACACTTCACCGACAAATTTGAAGAAAGTTCACCGACAAACTTTTCTTCATAATAGAAATACTGTTTGACATATAAATGAAATATACACGTTTAAAATAGTTGAAAACTATTTCTTAATGTTAAAATTACAAAATATTTAGACAGTTAAAAGACCTTGTATTCATCGATGTATTTTCTATAAAAGGTTTATCCCAGTTTTGGAGGCAAACAATAAACTAATCAATTGAGTATTGTCAGTCTACCATCACCTCGTACTTTCCACTTTATCATCAGCGACCCTCATATTTTCAAAGTTCCACAATGGAAAAGATGATCTCAAAGGACTTGAATTAAATAGAAGTGAAGGCAATGATCAGGAATCGATACAACTAACACAGAGCTCCCATCAGAGACACCAAAGACACCTACACCATCACGTGAACAAGTCCGTGAAATAAAGACACCCCCTAAACCCCACTTTATATAGAGAAAAGTGAGGTTTACAGGGGTATACATTATTTTTCTTATTTCTGCTCCAAGACATAGGCTGTGGGTACTCGATAGAACCGCCTCGTCGAGGCGGTTCTATCGAGCACCCACAACCAATGTTTGAAGTATAAATAAGCAAAATATCAGAGATTTTCATTTGAGAAGTAGCCATTTTGTAGATGTGAGAAAATGCACTATGTCGCACGGGTGTGTTATCGTAATGCTATGATGAAAGGCAGAGAAACTTTTTACCGTGACCAAACGGTCCCATAACACCAGCTGTAGTTAATATGTGCTGTAAAGATTTATCCTTTGGATGCAAGAGTACACCAAAAACAGAATACTTCCGATTGTACACATTTAATGAGCCAGACTAGCTAGTTTCAGCAAATTAGTCATCTTCAGTGACCCTCCATTATATCCAATATGTTCTATGAAACGGTTATCCTTTCGAAGCAAGGATGCAAGCCCGATTTAATATTTATTGTTTAATACTGAATTAAACTGCCAACCAGATGTAAAATTTCCCCGGCACTACCCAAAATTCTCAAACAATCGTCCCATCAGTACTCCCGGTGCTTTGATTAGTAATCGTGATTGAGAAAACAAGAGGCCCATGGGCCACTACGCTCACCAGAGGTCATGTGGTTTATACCATACACAGGCATGGCGCCATCTTGGTCACACTCCCATAAATAACTTTTCATTGCCTCATTCCAGAGAGGCTCTTCATGTAATTTGGTTTCAGTCAGCACAGTAGTTTTAGTGAAGAAGAAGATAAAAATACTGAAACTAAGTATCCAGGACAAAAGTTATAAAATGACCTTTACATTTGGAATTGATAAACATTCATTCAGCTGATTGCAAATATCAATTCTGATGCCACAGGCTACAAAAGAATTTGCCTGTTTTCCCCTAAAAAGTCTAAGTGACCAAATTTTACCTTGACGTAAAACAGGTCAAGGTCAACCAAAGGTCATAATTTGAATAAACTTGGTAGGACCCAAGCCCCTAATGTTATATACAAAGTCAGAAGGTCATTGGGTTCCAGAGGAGAATATTTTAGTGGTTTTTACCGTATATGGACATGATGGCCATATTGGTCATGTGATCCAGTCAATATTCGCCCTTCCCATTGAAGTTCCATATGTAATTTGGTTTCAATCAACCCGGGAGTTTAACTGGAAAAGGAGATACAACTACTGAATCTGAGCCATCCAAGACAAATGTCAGTAATGACCTTGACCTTACGAACTGATTAACTTCATTCAGCTGACTGTAAATACTATTTTTGATGCGACAGGCTACAGTAAAACCTTTTTGGCATACAAAAGTTAAAGTGACCAAATTTGACCTTGAAAACAGGTCAAGGTCAACCAAAGGTCATCACTTGAACAAATTTGGTAGTGTCTGAATCATCGACGATGTATACCAAGCTTCAAGGTAATCGTCCATTAGGTTCCTTAGATGAGGATTTTCAAAGATTTTTACCATATATGTGCATGTCGGCCATATTGGTCATGTGACCCAGTCCTTACGAACAAACTGTAGTTCCTCCTTCCCATAGAGGCTCCACATGCAATTTGGTTTCAATCAAACCAGCAGTTTAAGTGGAGAAGATAAAATACTAAATCTGAGCCATACAGAACAAAGGTCAGTGAATGACCTTGGCCATTTGGAATTGATAAACTTCCATTCAGCTGATAGCAAATATAATTTCTGATGCCGAAGGCTATCCTACAATCAGAAAATGTAATGTTTTGCCTTTTATCCATACAAATGTCTAAGTGACCAAATTTGACCTTGACGTAAAACAGGTCAAGGTCAACCAAAGGTCATCATTTGAACAAACTTGGTAGGGCCCGAGTCCCCGATGCTGCACACTAAGTGTCAAGGTCATCGGCAATTCGATTCCTGAGAAGAAGATTTTTCAGGTTTCTAACATACATGGGCATGGCGGTCGTATTGCTCATGTGACCCTGTCCTTCCGAACAACCTTTCGTTCCCCCTTCCCTTAGAGGCTCCACGTTATATTTGGTTTCAGTTGGCCCAGTAGTTTCAGAGGAGATGTCGTTTGACGGCGCAGACGCAGAGGCAGGTGACGACGACGCCGACGACGGACGACGGACCAATGCCTATACTATTAGCTGCCCCGGAACCTGCGGCTCTGGTGAGCTAAAAAGGGTGGGGAAGAAAGATGGGATTCGTTAACGTATTTGAAAATCACGAATTATCTTCATATGGAAAGCAAGTAAAGTGTGTACTTGATAACTCTAAAATTACGTTAGTCAGATTAATATTCACGAAGTCTCTTTATCTGCCCTTTTGAAAAAAAGGTAGGATTATGTTATGCCCCTCGGCGTCCGTCGGTAAGTCCGTCCGAATGTAAACGTTTTTGTTTCCGGAAAACACCTATCTCATTTAATATCCGATCAAGCTTAACATTGATATATAGTAAGACCATGATGTGGAGCAGCGCAGAATGTTTCAAGGTTACAGTCCGCCAAATATAAACAGAGTTATGCCCTTTTGAAAATTTCTGTAAACTTTGGTTTCCATCAAGCGTTTGATCAAGCTGAAACTTTATATATAGTTAGACCATGATGTGAAGCAGCACATATTGTTTCGAGCTTACGGTCCACCAAATATTTTATGTCCTTTTGAAACTTTCCGTAAACAATTAGTTTCGGCTAAGTGCTCCTATAATCCGATCCAGCTGAAACCTGATATATAGTTAGACTGTGCATAGTATTTCGAGGTTGCAGTCCACCGAATATTATAGAGTTATGCCGTTTTGAAAATTTCTGTAAACATCTCGTTTCCGGATAACTCCTCCTACATTTTAAATTCGATCAAGCAGATAGTTAGATCATGAAGTAAAGCAGCGCTTATTGTTTCGAGGTTACATTTCACCGAATATTTATAGAGTTATGCCCCTTTGAAAATTTCAGTAAACTTTTAGTTTCCGGCTGACTCCTCCTACAATTAACATTCAATGAAACTGAAATTCAATATATAGTTAGAGTATGCTGTGGAGCAGCACATATTGTTTCGCGGTTACGGTCCACCATATATTAACAGAATTCTGTCCCTTTGAAAATTTACTTTATAAAAAGTGACACCATGATGTAGAGCAGTGCACATTATTCCTAGGTTACAGTCCACCAAATACAGTTATTTCGATTTGAAAATTCATGTAAACTTGTTGTTTCAGGCTAACCCCTCCTACAGTTTACATCCCATCCAGCTGAAACTTGATTTATAGTTAGACCATGATGAGAAGTGGTGCATATTTTTTTCAAGCATGCAGTTCACCAAATATTAACAGAGTAACGCTCCTTTGAAAATTTCTGTGAACTCCTCCTGCAATTTACAATTGATCAAGCAGAACCTTCTTGATTTATTGTTACACATATTGTTTAAAGGTTACAGTCCAACAAATATCATCAGTAATGACTAATGGAAAATTTTGTATGCTCACTCTCCCTATAGTTTACCTTAGATCAAGCTGAAACATTGTAAAAAGTTATACCATGGTGTGGAGAAGCGGATGCCATTTTGACGTTGCAATCCGCCAAATATTAGCAGAGTAATTCCCCTGTCACTTTTCATTTTCAGCCAATTCCCCCTATGGTTTACACCCCATCAAGCTGAAAGGTGATTTATAGATAGACCATGATATGAACTAGTGAATTTTGTTCAGAGGATACAATCGACCAGTTATTAACAGAATTATGTCTAGTTCATGAACTTTTCGTTTTTGGCTTACCAAGCAAACTATTTGTCAGTATACATGTATGTGTTACTCCAAGGGCGTATAATGCCCAGCTTGTGGAGCTCTTGTTTTATTTATTCCAAAAGAAACATGTATGTTGATTATGTGTTGATGCCACTTTAACTCGTACACACGATTTTTGATTTGGAACAGAAAAAGGAAAATGATGAAAGTAGTGCACCACGAATCACACCTTTACATGTATAATGTTGACCCCTTTGAACCTCATTTTTATATAGTGAAACTAGGGTTTACAGGGGTAGACCTTATTTTTCTTATTTCTGCTCTAAAATATAGATTCTGGGTACTCGATGAGGCGGTTCTAACGAGTACTACAATCAATATTTTGAGCAGAAATAAGAAAAATACATCACAATTATTCACCTTAAAATTTCCGTTTCTTCGAATGTATTTGTATAGACGTGTTTTCCAAATGCTCAGCTAAGATTCACAAGGAGAGGCAGTTCAGGAGTTGTCAGTATAATATTATATCAAACTGGCCGAGTCCGCAAGAAGATTCGGCAGGGTGCCTTTTGCATGGTTTTGCTGCTTTTGCAAATAGACTGAATGGCCATATACCCCATACCTCAATCTATGTTTGGAGTTAAAATATGAAAAATGCCACAAATTTTCATCAGAAAAATGTCCGTTGTTGAGATATGAAAAAATGCCCTATGCCTCGCGGATGTGTTATGAATAAAACTACTGTCAGTTTTGATATGACTCTCACGCTTAATTCCAATTCATTTTCATGCATAAGTACACTGATGAAAATATTTTGCATTTCTGACACCATGTTGGCTACCATCATTATTTCACTTGAACATGTTTTCCTAATGGCATACACAGGAGAAATGTTCAGGTTTCAAATCAATGAAAAAAGAAGATTGAAAGTATTAAAACCCCTTTTCTAAATTAGATTTTGTTTTATAGGCAAACCCCCAAACCAACAGCCACAGAGTCGGGACCTAGCCAACAAGTGAATAATGGTATAACGGTGCCTTCAAACGTGTACCAAACCACAGAATTCCAGCGATCAGCATCTTTGCAAGTGCAGCAAAACGGGAACAATAGTTACTTACAAGGACCACCAGCTTACGATTCTATATCTGTGATTAAAACGGAGCCAGTCGATCAGCCCCCATCTTATGAGGAAGTAACGTCTAATCCGACAGAATTTTGTAGTGATCAAATATCCACAAATTTATGACAAATGGGGGATTTAACATTAAGCCATACCACTCTGTAGGCTGATACAATAGATGACAAATTGATGGTATTTTTCTTATTTTTCTCTGAAAGCAAGTTTTGACATTTCATGCAATGGAGACAATTTGCATGAACTGTTAAATCCTGTTTTCAGGAAACAATAAGAAAAATATTTCAAAATGTCGTCTGCTGAGAAAATACCCAGCATGCAGACCGTCTCCATGCAGAATGGCTGAGAACTATAGAGCAGGTATCAAAATTCATGCTGTAAGTTGATTGTACATGTATGCATTTATATAGATGCTGTGCTGTAGTTGTGCGCAAGGTTTATCAATTTCTGGCATGTTTATTCCGTTTAAGATCCCAACTTCAATGAACAATTATTGGTTACTGCATGAGATTGCCATTCAAGTTAGTGATAATCACCGGGCAATAGTACGGTGATAATGCCTATATTTTGATTTCCTGCTTCCACTGTGTATTGCCTCCCCTGTGCTTGTGTCATTAAGAGTTTTTTTTTTCAAAACGCAACGGGAACCAGTAATTTCTGCCAAAACAAAGACAAAATATGGTGTTTGGCTTGTCTGGCGGCGCAGCTCTAAACTCATAACATGCAGACCAAAATCAGATCGCGTTTAATGTGTAGTCTGATCATGGGTTTGGTGTACACTGTTCAACTTAAGCCTCATATTTTTGTCTGCACAGTTTAACTTAAACTTCATATTGTTGTTATCTGCCGGTTGTTTGTTGACTTCATTGTTTTTTTTTTCGTGCACAAGTGAGTTAACAAAACAATTTTCTAATGCACTCGCGTATGTAACGCGACGTCTGAGTGGATAACGTCAAAATTTGCGACAGTATATTCTCCGATATACTGTCGGAAACCCGACGTCATCATGTAGCGTCGCTTTCCGCTTTTAGCAAAACAGCACACTTTTTTAAGGAAAACAACCGAATAATTGCATTAGAATAGGGATAACTGTATTGAAAATTGTCATTTGGGGAGGTAAACCGTTGGTTTTACGGCCCCAAATTCCGTTCCCGGCCATAAAACCGCAAAATACCTCCCCAAATGACAATTTTGAATACAGTTATCCCCTAAAAACATGGCTGTTTTTTGGGGGAATAGTCTAGTTATTTGATGGTTGTTTGGACAATAGTCAAATTGTTGTGGACCACCTGGTGCACTTTTGTCCGAGGCAGACGATCTGAAGCACTAATGTCCGAGGTCGAAGGCCGAGGGCAACAGTGCATCAGGTCGTCCACTACATCCAGGGGTATAAGTTTTGATAAATGTCCAAACGCAATGAAATACCTGTTTTAATACCCAATCAAGCATACATACATTTTGATTAATGGCCCCTTGTGATCTGAATCACTCAAACGGCGTTATTTACATTTCTTTTGATGCGGCCATGTGCCATTGCCTAGATAGTATTCCCTGCTTCTACTGCGTCCATCAGTAAACAAGAAAAGATATGAAACAAAGTGCCAAATCAAGTGACTCGATTGTGATTGCATTGTACTACATCTATTTTGGAAAGGAACTGGCAATGATAACTCGTTATTAAAACCGTTCGGTTATAGACTTATAAACAAGGATTACTTGACTGTGTCGACATGAACACTGAATTTGCAGTATCAAATGCAACAAGACCGGTTGACTTGTTTTGTTTCTTTTTTTGTTGAATTCGATAGCTCGAATATCTAAACTGGCAGTTTGACCATGTTTGTGGAAAACTGTGTTGAATTTAACAGTGTAAAATCTGACAGAGTTGAATTCGACAATGATTGATCAGTTGGCACAGCCTTAGGGATTATAAGAATCTTATATGGGTGTGAGGGGTGGATTGAAAAATCCGTCCCAAGGGTCACTGTCCGGCATCACGAGGCTTGCCGAGTGATGCCGGACAGTGATCCCGAGGGACGGGATTTTTCTATCCACCCCTCACACCCATATTGGATTCTTTTTCTTGCAAACCTTCCATTTCTTAGCACGGATTTTTAATGCTGCTGTCACTTCGGGTTACAGACGTCCGCCATTTTGTGATGACACGACAGGAATGTTTAGTGACGTCACGCATGACGCCGCCGCGCATGAGGTTGTAATCAACCAGTGCATTTATCATACACTCGATTATATTCGATTTGGGGTCGGAACACCAGGGTCAGAACATAAATTTCTATCCCAGGTTAAAATCACGGATTTGCTTGTCTGGTGTGCAAGAAATTACAAACCTACAAGCGCGATCAGCAAAGATACTGTTCTTGTTTATATATAGCACCATCCATTTCAACACAAAGAACAAAACAATCCATTAATTAATTCTCATTATTATTATATCAAATTTATAATCGTTTTCTATTATTATTGTTATTGTTGTTGTTATTATTATTATTATTATTATTATTATTATTATTATTATCAATGACGCCAAAAATACACAATTATAGTTATAGATCATGTAAAAACTTCGTGTAAGAATTGTTTTGTGTAGTTTGGAGTCAATTTTGGTATAAGTGAGTACGAATGGTTAGGTCACTGAAATGTTCGAGTCACGAAAAGTATTGGACGATGATATAGTACATTCAGGTTGAAACTTGTTAAAACTCGTTCCATAGCCAAAAATGCATCTTAACACTTTATATAAGAGATTTGTTAATAATCTAAACTAAAGCCCCTCGGCGCCTCGGACGGCCCCTTGCATAATTGCCACGGCCTACGGCCTCAGTGCAATAGTTTTGACTATCCCCCAAAAAGGTATGAAAACCAATATATTACTGGCCATTCCAAGGCGGTGTTTCTGTTATGGTTAATTATGATCATTGTATGTCTTTGTATGCTTGTCCTGGTGATATTTTTGTATATTGGAGAGCCAGTTGGTCATTTTCTGGGGAAGAAAATGTCATTTTTGCTGTGGGAATGGGAACACCTGGCAGATTTGGCGCCATTTTTCAAAGGGAGATAATTTTCGGGACTTCCTGTTCGCTTTTCTATAAGACCTGTCCCATTGAAAAAGGGGTCTACTCTTAAG
Source organism: Lucinisca nassula (assembly GCA_963580285.1). Taxonomy (NCBI): domain Eukaryota; kingdom Metazoa; phylum Mollusca; class Bivalvia; order Lucinida; family Lucinidae; genus Lucinisca; species Lucinisca nassula. The sequence continues at coordinate 95,257,939 of OY757022.1, forward strand.
GAAAGAATTTGCTCATCAGGAGCAAATTCATTCCTTTAAGAGTTGACCCCCTATTGACATGGGAGACAAAAAATACTTTTGCAGGAGTTGCCTCCCGCGAAGGTGTTACAATTCCCCTTAAATTGTAATGTTGTTGCATTATGTGCATCCTTCAACCCCTATTGTGTCTTGTAAGCTTTAAAGTTTGAACTGAGGTTTTACGTCCCCGTCAACACTATTTAGGTCATTTTGGAGACGTTGCTTCCAATTTTGTTGAACTTTAACCCGACATGGAGATGAAGTGACATCTCGAGCCCTACCGTCCAAACAAACCAATATAGGCTTTATGCAGGGACGGTACGACTAGCACCACTTTGCCTTGACAGGCTTCTAAGCGGTTTATCAGTAATTTCAGCTCTATGTAGAAGCAACATGCAGCCCATTCTATTGCTCCAAGCCCCGATGGGCGGGGGCCCGCTTTAATACAGTACATTGTGTATACAGCCGAATTTCAATATCTCGAATATCTTCCTAGCCATGAAATTTTGTTTGAGATTCGGGTAGTTTGAACTTCTGAGGGTTTCTCATACCGCTAGGCCATGAAGCATGGGGATGACCCCGGGATATATTCTCGACTTTTTATGGGATGCTTGTATGTTGTGTGTACTCATTAGAATCGCCTCGTTGAGGCGATTCTAATGAGTACACAAAACATAATAATAATATAATGATTATACACAACATAATAATGATATAATATTTCGTTTGCCATTACTGACAATGACCAATCTTAATCGCATGCGAGAAATGGTACTATTTGTGTGTTCTTAGCTGATGAGACCAATTCTAGCTCTACACTGGCTGTTACAGATTGAGCAACAGAGGTTAGAGGAAGATAGCTCTGTCTCTGCCTTCCGGCTGTGTACGTTTCTGCTCGGCTTCACTGATTCTTTTTGCCTTATATTCACTAGCACCCTTCTAAGGCGGCCTTGTCGCTTTGCTCAGCCTCATACTGCTCAGCCAGGAGTCTTTCATATTTCTGAGCCTTGTCTGGCCTGTCTTGCATATACCTGAATAGGCGACCTATTTGATACTGAACTGGTATCGCTGATGTTTGCCTTATGTTTTTGGTGTTTCTCTTCAAGGAGTTCCTGGATTTCTTCGTTAGTCTGGTCAAACCAGTCTTGGTGTTTACGAGATACTGGTGTTAGAGAAACGTGAACAGTGTCTCTGAAGACTGTGCAGTTCTCTTCTGGATCATCTGAACTGCGCCGGCCTCGTTAGCTCAGTCGGATGCGCGTCTGACTGGTGATCAGGAGGACGTGGGTTCGATACCTGCCGGGGTCGGCAACATTCTTTCGTGGAGATTGTTTATGTATCTTTTCAACGGCCATTCTCTCCCTTCCGCTGATTCGAGAAGGGCAGTTGCCAGTTTCTGGCGAAAGAATGTGCACTGTACTGGTTAACCGCTTACGTATACGCCTGCCCAGGACAAGTGTGGATAGGTAAACTGACCGGCTAAAATGACATAAAATAATGTTAACTGGGCCGTTAAACTCCAATAAAAACAAGTTAACAAAAAATCTGAACTGAGTTCCATTGCATCTAACATCTAATCTGCTGCAGATGTCGTGGATGAAGGCTTGCTGTGGCATAACGAAAACACGCCTATACAAATACATTGCCACTTTTATCACCGAAAAAATGAAAATTTTATGATGAAAAATTTAATATTTTTCTTAATTCTGCTCAAAATATAGATTGTGGGCACTCGTTAGAACCGCCTCATGGAGGCGGTTCTAACGAGTACCCACAATTTATATTTTAGAGCAGAAATAAGAAAAATATGATTTACCCCCGGAAACCCCAGTTTTACTATATAAAAGTGGGGTTCAAGGGGGTCAAAATTATATAGGCTTGTTTTTGTGATGAGTACTTTTACTGGCCGAGTGAAATACTTTTTATGCCCCCTCCCCCCACCCCCATTGAAATACGTTTTACAGACTGTTCGCACGCGGTTCTTCCGTTGTGGTTTATTAATGATTTGGTTCGTCTTTGGATGTGTGTATTGCGTCTTTGGATGTGTGTATTGCTTAATATATATATATATATTGATTCCTGATAATTTCATTCGCTCCTATTTTGCCTCTGGCTGTCTTGTTTCAGCTTAAAGGCATTCAGTCTCTTGGCCAATTTCTTGCCTTGTGCTCGCCATGTAGGCTGAAGGCGCAAGTTGAGTTTGCTGACAACAAACGTGTGAGCTGTTCAGCAGTCTGCATCACACATAGTCTTTGTCACTCTGACTGTCTGTCCTTTCTTCGAAATATGACACACTCAATAATGTGTTTGGGGCGAGGATGCTTCCACGAGGTCTTGTTGCGAGTTGGCAGACAGAAGACTGTTATTGATCAACAGTTCATGCTCTACACACTTCCTCAAAAGGAGGAGACTATTACTATTGCACTTTCCTACTCCTTCAGTCCCAATCACTCTTTCCCAAGTTTGGTGGTCTGTGCCCACACTAGCACTGAATTCTCCCAGGAGGATGACTTTGTCTGTCTCGGGTGTAGCAGAAACCATAGAGTCCTGGTCATCATAAATTTTGACTCTTGATCTCGAGGCTTGTCATTGTTGGTGCATAGGCACTTACAATAATTGCATGTCTCTTACCAGATAAAGGAAGTCTCAGCGTCATCAGGCGGTCATTTATGACTTTGGGAAGTCCTAAGAGCTTGCTTACAAGTTGTGATTTGATGGCGAAACCTTCTCCTGCATCACGCTTCTGATTAACGATCGGCGTGACACACGGCTTACCTTTTCATGATAAATCAAATAAACGTCCATTAAGATACACCTTCGGGGGAGGCAGTTACTGCAAAGGTACCTTTGTCTCCCATGTCAATAGGGGTCAACTCTTAAAAGTAAGAATTTGCTCCTAAGAGTAGACCTATTTTCAGTGGCACAGGGCTTATAAAAAAGCAAACAGGAAGTCCCGAAAGTTGTCTGCCTTTGAAAATTGGCGGGAAAATGTGCTAGGTGTTCTTATTCCCCCTAAGTAACCAAAATACATGGATATCGTGGGCGATGGGAAGAACGCCAGAAAGAGGAAAATGTTAAGATGAGAAAATATATTTTTCTTATTTCTTATCTGTAAAATTTATTTTTCTTATTTCTGCTCAAAAATATAGAGTGTTGGTACACGTTAGATTCGCCTCTTCGAGGCGGTTCTAATGAGTACCCACAATCTATATTTTAGAGCAGAAATAAGAAAAATAAATTTTACTCCAGTAAACCCCAGTTTTACTATACGAAAGTGGGCTTCAAGGGGGTCAAAATTATATAGGCGTGTTTATGTGATGACGGCAGTTGATCTGATGTAAGATTTGATGCTGAGATGTGACAAATCAGTGGAAAATAAAACAAAGTAAAAAACGGTTGTTGTTGCTGAGTCCTTTTAATCCTTATTGTCTTAATTCACCTCGTATAATTACACTATGGTTTTTGCTTTGCTCGGGTCATGTTTAGCAATAGAAGGCCAGGTGGGTTTTTTACCGAATACTCCGGTTTTGACCACCCCTGTTTAACGATGGGCTCGAAATAAATGAAATAATCTTGAAAGGGCCTGAAAACCACAACAAAACAAACATCCCAGCTTCAATTGCTCAAAAACCTTTGGGACTAGAGAAATTTGTTCTAAACAGATGTAGTATTAGTCAACGAGGGTTCATCATAGCAACGAATACATGGATTCAAATTTGACTTTCAGTCCCACATTGACATATATAATGGAAAAAATGTTTTCCCATCGACAGTGGATTCACTTATGATAGTATCTTCATCAAACTTGCAGGTAACCAGTACATTGTACAAGCATTAAAACTCGGACATGTGCAATTTTGGTCCATATTAGATTGTTGACAACAGAGTTGCCTGTCCTTGAAGGCCTCCTACACTCGGGGAAAAAGTTGTCTGCATGACAACCATTTCAGTTTTGTTCAAATCTTCATCAGAATTGCAGGTAATGAGAACAGCCATCAAATCTTGGGCGAGTTGATTTGGGACAGATCGGACTATTTTCCCATTAGAGTAACTTGCCCTTTAATCTGCCATTGGCATATAATGGGGAAAATGTCCTTGCGATAGCGACTTTATATTTGATCGGATACTTATTAAACTTGCAGGTAACGAGGACAGCCATAAGATAGGACTACTCGCGTGAGATCATTACGGAAACGCGCCTATACAACTACACTGTACATTTTACCATCGTAAAAATGAAAATTTTAAGATGAAAAATTGTGATATTTTTCTTATTTCTGCACAAACTATTGATTGTGTGTACTCGTTAGAACCACCTCAATGAGGCGGTTCTAACGAGTACCCAAAATCTATATTTTAGATCAGAAATAAGAAAAATAAGGTTTACCCCTGTAAACCCCAGTTTTACTATATAAAAGTGGGGTTGAAGGGGGTCAAAATAGGTGTGTTTTCGTGATGGTATTTTGCCTTTTAGTCCCCCTTAGACTTATAATGGGGAAATGTTGTCCGATAGATAGTGACTTCATTTTTAATAGAAACTTCATCAAACTTGTAATTAATGAGGACAGGCATAACATCGCATACAAGTTTGATTTTTGCCCAGTTTCGATTATTTGCATGAGAGTTACCCAACCCTGAGGACCTCATATAATTAGGAAAATGTTGTCCGGATGATAGCGGTTTAATTAGGGTCCCGCAAAACTCTTGGGGTGCCTTTTAGTAATCACCCTGTTTGGCTGTCCACCGCCCGCCCGTCTGTCCGTCCACATGTTTCGTTTTTGTTGTTGTTTTTAATAACTTACAAACCGACAAGTGCATCAAAATCAAACTTTAAACACAAGGTCACAACAACATAAGGTCATAACAGCAGTATACACTTTTATGTAAGTCTAGCTACAACATTGTCAAAGTTACGGCCCTTTGTAAAATTCAAAATTTCAGCATTTTTCATCTTTTTTACCGTCAAAAGTTCAAAATCTTATAGATATTCAAATGAAACTCGCTGTAGTTATTGGCCGTGACAATACACAAATGTGTAACAAAGGGCAACAACTCTAGCTTTAACATATGGAACTTTGAAGGTCCACTGAGATCAAGGGGCATAATCCAATTTTCTCTCCTGATTGCTAATCCTCACGAATTACCTTGCTTTATTGACCAGCGGAATTTACCGATGAGAGGATAAATACGAAGGTTACCTGTTTATTTGCGCATCACCTGGACGCTGCTTTATCAATAAAAACTGGGGGCTTGATTAAGCAGTTGTAAAGAATCCCGTCAAACTTAGTCATTATGAAAATACGCATATACAAATACATTGTAGACTTTACTGCGAAAAATCGAACATTTTTAGATGAATAATTGTGATATTTTATCTGATTTCTGCTCAAATATAGATTATGTGCGCTCGTTAGAACCGCCTAATTGATGCGGTTCTAACGAGTACCCACAATCTATATTGGGGAGCAGAAATAAGATATTTTTTCTTATTTCTAATCAAAATATAGATTGTGAGCGCTCGTTAGAACCGCCTAATTGAGGCGGTTCTAACGAGTACCCATAAACTATATTGTGGAGCAGAAATAAGATAAATAAGGGTTACCCATGTAAACCCAAGTTTAACTATATAAAGGTGGGGTTCAAGGGGGTCAAAATTATATAGGCGTGTTTTCGTGATGGTAGAATATTGATCGATCGGAAATTATAATTTATTTGTATAATGCTAATGCACTAGTCATTTGTAACCCCGCCCCCACCTACGGGGATGGGTGAGGGATAGCGGGGCTAATGTGCGGGGTAGTTACCCTCTGTGTACCCCCCCCCCCCCACAGTGCCGGGTTAATGCAGGGGTTTTGATATTATGCAAACATACCCCAGTGGAAGTAACTATTATTAACGGCGGGGCAATGACATTCAGGAGGTCCCCGCAGTGCAGGGCTTCTAGCAGGGCTGTGAAAATCGAAAAGTCGTTGTCCCCGCTATTCCCCGTAGGTGGGGAGGCA